>JANHGB010018022.1:0-16470 GCA_026283785.1 Coracopsis vasa | reverse complement strand
AGGTGGGCTGGGGAAGAGGGGTGGGGTGGGAATGAGGTGAGCGAGGTACTGGGATACTGGAGGGACTGGGCAGGCACCGTGGGGGAGGCTGGGATCGGTGGGGGATGCTCCTGCAACTGGGGAGAGGTCTGGGGGATGCTGGTGAAGGGGAAGGCAGGGGGTCGAGGCGTGCGGGGGATGTCCAAGGAGTGAGGAGGTGATAGGAAGCACAAGGCGTTGGAGAATGGGGTGGGGATGGAAACAATCGCCTGCCCCTAGCACATGCTGTGGGTTCTGAAGCTGAGGCGCTGTTTTCCCCTTGACATCCGTGTTCTGTTCAGTCTCCTGATGCTCTGGGGGCCCTGAGCCATGCCTGGGCTATTGTGTGGCTACTCAGTCAAAATGGGTGCAGATAAGAAGATGTGGCACCAGCTGGGGTGTTAACCAGGGATCACTTTAGAGATTTAGGGGTGCAACACTGCATCATTTCAGTGCTGGGGAGTCTGGATCAATACTGAGGCCTTAAAGCTGCTGCCTTCCTCTTTGTAGTGATGTGAAATCAGTGATGGGAGCTGCTCAGGCTGTTGGAGTCATGTCTGGGGCAAAGCAGGTGTTGGTGAGGCACAGGATCCATTTTTCTGTGTTTAAAGCTGAGGAAGCTTTATTTTTCAGGCTATGATGGTTCCTTAGTCTTTTAATTTAATCATATTTTTGGTTCAGTCTCCATTTAAATGTCAAGGCAATGCTTATGGCATTAAACATTGCCAGAGCTGCTGGAGAAATTCCTCTCTTCCTGTTTGCAGGGGTTGGAACAGGAGCCTTTTGCTGTCAGCTAAAACACCTCTTACCTGTTCCCATCTTGGACACAGAGCAATAGTGAGGGCACAATTGGATATGGATTTTCTCCTAAAAATACAAGGATGCTCATGATGTTGTCAGAATTTATCTTGGCTCTCTTCAGCTTAGATTTGTGTGCAAGCAGCTGGCATTTTCCTGAGTTATTTAAAACATTGCTATTTGTATATCCGGGCTGGTTTGGGTTTGGCCTTCATCTGGAACTTGCTGTAAACCAAGCTGGGTTTGCTTAGTGGATGAGATAATACCCAGTGCTGTCTCTGAACAATGTGCAAAGCAAGCTCTGGCATCATGAAGCAGCAATCTGAGTGCTCATTAAAGAAGAGCTCTCTCCAGTGTTGCACTTGGAATATGGTAGTTTGCTTGTTGACCTGTCAGATCTCATTTACAGCTATCAAAACAGGGTGTAAAGACATGCACTGTGCTTAGCCTTGGCTGAGTGTGCCTAGGATTCTTCATCTGAAGTTAGAAGAACAGCAAAATGGCCTGGTTTGGGGTTTAAAGATCATCTCTGAAATTCAGGAAGGTTTCTTCCTCCTCTGTGTAACTTTATGCAGCTGGGATGGATGATGTGTATGATGGTTTGTTGGGGGTTTTACTCCTCAGTTTTCTGTCTTATCTGCTGCTCTGGCCACTGTTAAAACCAGTATCAGAGTAGCTCAGCTGAGAGGTGTGACCCATGTTGATAAATCCACATAAATGCAAACAAGGTACAGCAAGGTTATGTTCAATGCCTTTTGCATAGCACTATACAAAACACTCTCAAAGAGGAAAGTAGTTTAGGTCATCTTTTAAGCTGGGCTCAAGTCTGAAAGACTGTCAGCAGTAGCATTGCAGCTGAACATGGAGTCTGGTCTTAGTCATAAAACAAGACCCACAACAGCTTCTGCTTTCAGGATGCTGTGATATTTTAGCTGGGAAGATTGCAGTGCTGTAGTTCCTGCGGCTTTCCCAACCCAGCCTCTGCTTTGGAAGGAGGGCAAACCTCTCCTGCAGGAGGAATATGCTTCCAGACCTGTCCCCAGGCATAGTTTTGCTCTCCAGCTTGGCAGGAGCAGAAAGGGAGATGAAAATCAAACCAAACCCAGTCATGCTGCCTCATTGGGATGAGATGATAACCATGCAGGCACAGGGCAGGCTGGAGCTCTGGGGAGCTGGGCGAAGCAACAGGTTGTTTCTCATCTGGCTGCTTGGCAGTGGGACAAGATGACGACAGCTCTGCATGGCTGTAGAGCACATTGAAGGTGGTAGAAATCATGGCATTCCCCCTCAGCTGCCGCTGTTGGGAATTGAACTGCTGAGGAATTGAACTGGTCAAGGGGGATAAGGGTGGAAAAGAATGGTAGTGATGTTGGGGTTGGTTAAAGGATGAGGAAGGAAAGTGTTAAGAAACAGCAAGCTGGTTGTGCCTGCTGCTGGGCAGTGTCTTGGAGTTCAAAGCTGTACTTGTCCTTCTGTGCTGAGCCAGCAAGAGCTGCAAGGTTTAGAGGCAGGACAGGCAGTGTTTAGGGAACAGATGACTTGCTGCTTTGCTGATAACGTTTAAGGTCATGGAAGTACGTACAAGAGAAGGGGAATTGGGAAAAAAGAAAAAGAAGGGAAGAGGTGGGAAAACCCTTTCCTTTGGATAGTTTTAGAGTCATAGATTCTTAGTATTGATGCACTGTTCCACCAAAAGCACTAAAACCGCCTGCTCCTATGCTTGTTTTTCAGTTCAGCTGGAAATTGTTTGAGTCATGTTTGCCATGGAGCTGGCAATTGTAAGGATAAAATGATGGATATCCACATACCTTTGGGCAATCCCTGTATTCTAAAGTATTAATAATTCAGTTCTCTGGGACAAGGAAAGTGCTGGTGAGACCATTCTCATGGCTCTCTTAAGCACTTGCTGGCCCAGCACCGTTTGTCAGTCCTGTCCACAAACCTGAAGTGCAGCACTGAAATAATCAGCTTGTGTGTGTGTCGGAGGTGGGATGTCAGCTCCTGGCAGAGAAGGATTTCAGTTTCAGGCTTGGGAGAACTGAAAAGTAATGGTTTTCATTGCAAACAACCGCTTTGCATCTCTCAGGAACAAAAGGAGGGAAAGAAATGAAAGGGCCTCGGGGTGGGTGTTGCAAATAGGGTTAATTGTTCCTTCCATCGAGATGCAGCACAGGGAAGTATCGTTAGGGGGAGTTGACAGTTTCCTTTGTCTGCATCATGGACTTCTCGCTTCCAGTCGAGATATTAAATGTGCAGTGCTTTTTATGGAAAACGAAATGGTGAACCCGGGGGAAAGGCAGCTGCAGAACATGTCAGGATCTGCTGATTATAAGGAGTTAAACCCCCCCTTTCCCCTTCCGAGACAGAGTTTGAAAAGCTGGGCTGAGCATCCCTGCTTTCCCAGCCTGCCCACCTCAGGCTGTGCTGTTTTCACTCACATTGTTCACCTGAGCCCTTTAAATCCCTGGGTTTGCCAAGTAATAGCAGCAGCAGGTACAGAATGAAGATGGTGAAACTTGTGCCTGTGGATATAAAGCGTTTGCTGCTTCCCCTTATGTTACACACTCACCAACCATCCTTCCTCCGAGTTCCTTCCTGCCTTGCAAACTGGGTGTTGTCAGCTCCCAACGCTGTCTGACTGCTTCTTCCTTTGTTTGTTCTGATCCCCAGGTGTTGTAAGGACCTGGAACCATGACGGACTCCAAATACTTCACGACCAATAAAAAAGGTTAGTGTTAAGCTGCTGTGGTGGATTGGAGGTGGTGGGTGGCTATTTTTACCCAGCTTTTTTAACTGCATGCGGAAGAACTTGTGCTGTTCTGGTAGCTCTGTCCCTGTTTCTCATCTCAATCATCTAGGGAGAAACTTTGCAAGTAGGTCACATGGTGACAGAAGACAAAACTGATGTATGTACGGTTTTGTGATGTGCAGAATGACCCCAATTGCTGCTTTATCAAGGATCAGAGAGCAAAACATTGGGATTTGAGTGCAGATCTGGGTAAAGTTTTAGTTATGGGCTTACAAGTTGAAGACTGAGGATGGTTTCTCTGTTGGGCATCACAGGATTAAGTTGATGACATTTAGTATTTAAGGTATAAGTGTGTATCTCTACATTGAGCTGTTGCAGATAATGGGATTTCCTATGACTGTTCCCTCCAAAGCTGCAGTGCTCTGACTTCCCCTTGGCTTTACTGTAGGTGTGGTGGTCTCCTCACTTCAGGACAATCTGCCCTTAGGAAGGGGTAGCCTGTAAAGGATCTTTGAGGATGTTTTTACCCATCCACCTATTCCAGAGCAGGACTTGTTCTGCTGTATCTGTCCCAGGCAGATTTTATCTTCTAACCTGTTCCTGAGCAGAACACTGTTGCTGACTGCAGTTTAAGCCTGATGTTGCTCATCCTTCTCCAGCAGATGTGGAAAATGGTTCACATTAAGCCCTCCTTTTCAGAACAGCTCAGTGCTTCTGGTGAATGCTTGCCAGTGAAAAAACTACAGTGCTGATCAATTTATATTTCATTAAGCTTCAGAATGAACTCATAAATAAAGCAAATGCAATTCACATCTTTCTAAGGAACAATCCTATCTGTAAGTTGAGTCCTAAAGATGGGGTTTTCTGCCATGGCTGTAAGAGGCCAGCCTGCACTCTCTGAGCTTTAGTGGCCCACTGCTGCTGGCTCAGCTCCGGCTGGGACACGATCTCAGTGTGAGTAATGCGAGTATCTCTGGCAGGCAGGAGGTATGATGAGCACTCACTGCACTGTGTTCTCCAGAACAGTAACTCCTCTTCTTTTTTGAGGTACCTGTTAGTCTTTTTTTATCAGGCTCTTCAGTAATCAGTGCTGCTGATGTGACAAAGTGCCATTGGTGTGTAGGAATGGAAGGTTAGGGGCTTGAATGTGTTTTGTCAGAGAGATTTTGATATTGGTAATGTGTCTGCAGCCTGTGGCTTCCAGTGAGGAATCCTGCCCACCATCCTTCTTGAGGAAAGGTGTCAGACAGAAGCATTATCTTTCTTGCCTCACTTTATCTAGAGCAGGCCTCATAAGCAGAGTTTTGCATGTGTTGCTTTATTTTGCAAACTAACTTTGCTGCTTTCATGATCCAGACAGAACTGACATTCCATACAGTAGCATTTGGAAGAATTAGTGTAATGGAAAAAACAGCTTTGGCAACCTCAGAATCCAGGCAAGCTGTGTTACACCATTTTGTTAGTAGTAGCTCTCTCTAGCTTGGAAGGAATTTATTCCACTGGAGTAAATTTGTGCATTCCTGTTTCTGCTGCTGTGTATCACAGCATTTGGGCTGTACCACAGCCTGCTGTTTTCTCCTTGCGCTCACTGGAAGCAGGTGATGATGAGCCAAAGTTGAAAGTCTGGGCAGAATTCCTAGCTTAGTTAGTTAGTTCTTGCAGGCATGAATCTGGTGTCTCCAAATATCTTTCCATCCCAGTTATATAATAGTTGCCTCTGAGAAACAGACGCTGCAGTGATGTGATTTAATGTTCTGGAAGTGGGAGAGCTGCAACATGCAGCGTGGTTCTTGTTAACTGCTTTTTCCTTTAGCAAGGTGTTAGCCCATATCATTATCTTGAGTGTTGCAGCTTTGCTTCTCACTGAAGCACGTTCTCCATAAGGTCTGACAGATGCTGTGCTGGTTTTATGGGAACAAGAGGCTGGGAAAGTAAAAAGTCACTCTTGATTTATCGCTAAACCAAGACGCTTTTCAGCTCCCAAAAAGCTTGGTCTGTTTTGTCTTCTGCCAGGGGAGATTTTTGAACTGAAGGCTGAACTCAATAATGAGAAGAAAGAGAAGAGGAAAGAAGCTGTGAAGAAGGTTATTGCAGCCATGACTGTGGGGAAGGATGTCAGGTAAACCCATCTTGTCTTGCACCTGTAGCAGCTCTGATTGTCCTGGGACTTGGTCTGGTGTAGCAACACATCTCCATGGGGCAGCTCTGAGCCTGTCATCTCAGTGTGGCTGGGTAGTGAGGCTGGCTGTGTCCTTGCCTGTGCTGTGCTTGAGCCATAGCTTCCTAAAGCTCCCTCCTGTTAACTGAGAGCAAAAGAAACAACTGTTTTCAGTGCTGGTTTAGCGAGGTGCCAGTAGCCCTTTTTATTTAAAACCTCATCCAGAATTCATCCATTTTGTACATCACTTTAGATGATGTTTTCTCACTTCTTAGTAGCTTGTGTTTCAGTGTTAGAAAGACAATTCCAAGTGTTTTGCTTAGTGTTACTTATCATAGCATCAATTTAAGCTACATTCAACATAAGTGATTTTAAAACTGAACCTTTGCCTCATGGTGACTCAAGGACACAGGCATTTACCTTCTGCAACACTGTCCCCAAGACTTTATCTGTCTTTGAGACAACCAGAAAAACTTGCTTCAGTGAATGCTTCTCCCTTCCAGCTTCTCCTGTTAGTGGAGTCTACCACAAAGACGCAGTAGTCCTGGATTCATGGCAGTGTGCTCTGTTGCCACGGAAATAATACGAGGTTGCAAATTTAGCATCATGACTTCATCGTAGAATGAAGGGGCAGATAAACTGCAGGAAAGATAAAGTAATGGGTTTTGGCCAGCAACACTTGCCCTTCACCTTTAGCTCTCTCCAGTGTACCCAAGAGCTGCAGCTCTCCATGTGTAACTACCTGAATCCATCAGCAGTGTACAGATTGCTGCTTGAGTTTTGCATGCAGCTCAGCTTGGCAATGTTGAAGCTTCTAACCTCTGTAGCGTTTAGCAGGCTGAGATTTGCAGGTTCTTTGCAGGTTACCAAAATGGTTTTAAGCATTTCTTTTCCTAGTGGGTTCATTAGAGGCCTGGCATGGCAGAATGGTGTTGTTTGGTGAACTCCCCAGTTAAAACACCTTTGGGGAATTGCATTAGTTTTCACTTGTTCCAGAACTAACCCATATAAAGCCCTAGAAAAGATTAAATGATTATTATAAAAGCCATTGCAAACTGGTTTGGGAGGGAAGTTGACCTCTCGTTACACAGCAGGATACTTAAAGCGGAACTCCAGGTTTCCCAGCTTCCTTGATACTGTTACTATCTATTCCCTTTACATGCCATACAATCTCACTGCTTTTCTTAGTTTTGGGTGGGAGTGTTGATCTGCTTGAGGGCAGGAAGGCTCTTCAGGGGGACCCAGACAGGCTGGATTGATGGGTTGTGGTGAATTTGTATGAGGTTCACCAAGGCTCAGTGCTGCACCTCAGTCACAACAACCCCATGTACCACTGTAGACTTGGGGAAGAAGGGCTGGGAAGCTGCCTGGTGGAAATGTCCTTGGGGTTTTGGTCAATAGCCAGCTGCGGGTAAGCCAGGACTGTGCCCATGTGGCCAGGAAGGCAAAGAGCATCCTGGCTTGTGTCAGCACCAGTGTGACGAGCAGGACTGGGGCAGTGATCATCCCCCCTGTACTGGGCATTGGTGAGGCTGCACCTTGAATCCTGTGTTCAGTTTTGAGCCTTTTGTTCCAAGAGAGACATTGAGGTGCTGGAGGGGGGCCAGAGAAGGGAATGAAGCTGGTGAAGGGTCTAGAGCACAGTGTGAGGTGCAGCTGAGGGAACTGGGGGTGTTTAGCCTGAAGAAAAGGAGGTTTGTGGGAGCCCTTAAGGTCAGTTTCTTTTCCCAAGAAACAAGCAATGGGAAAAGAGGAAATGGCCTCAAGTTGTGCCAGGGGAGGTTTAGACTAGATATTAGGAGAAGTATCTTCACCAAAACAATTGTCAAGCATTGAAACAGGCTGCTCAGGAGAGTCACCATCCCTGGAAGTGTTTAACAGACGTATGGATGTGGCACTTGCGGACATGATTTAGTGGTGGAGTTGACAGTGCTGGGTTAATGATGGTCTCTTCCAACCTAAGTTACTCCAATTCTATTCTTGCTTTCCCTTATCTGTGCAGCTCACTCTTTCCTGATGTTGTGAACTGCATGCAGACTGACAACCTGGAGTTAAAGAAGCTGGTCTACCTTTACCTGATGAACTACGCCAAAAGTCAGCCAGATATGGCCATCATGGCTGTCAACAGCTTTGTGAAGGTAAAGTGTTGACACTAGTCTGCACTAGCTGAGCACTTCACATGCAGTTCACAGTTCAAGGTGTTGAATGCACTGGTAAGATATGTCACTTTGCTTGCATGCTTTGAAAGTGAAGGTGTTTTTTCAGCTGTAGGGGATGTAGATAGTGGAAGGTAAATGCACCTTTTGCTTTTGTAGGTCATTCTGCAGGCATCCTTTTCTAGGCTGTTTTGGAGGAGCATTGCTCAGAGATGTAGGTGGATTGGATGTACGGAAAATTATGTAGTCTCGAAGTATGAAGTGTTCCATTCCCTTCTGCTTTTTCTTTTTCCTCATCAGAACAGCACCTCTAGGCTAGCCTTTGTGTACTGCTTCATATGTTGCAAACTTAAGGGATGCTTCTATCTAGAACTGATGGCCTGTGAGAAATAGCCCTTAATGACTGTTGCATTGTGTTTAGTTGATTAGTTTTCCCATAATCTTATCTTGCTCCTTTAAACCAGTAAGGCTGGAAACCAGTGTATTACTTTGAAAGTTGCCTGTGGCTAGCTTTTGGGTGGTAGGAGCTACGTCTCTAGCTTAGCTGTAGCTGCTAGATCATATTGAAAGAAGCTTTACCTGAGAGAACCAAGGGACACAGGGATCACAAATTTACAAGCTACTATAGCCTGAAACCATCTTGAGGTAGTGTAGAATGTTTCTGTGAACCTGGAAGCTGCACCTTTTATCCCTGATCTGAAAGAATTGCCTTGTTTTAGCATGTAATCAGAGAAAATGCCTTTTGTTTTAAATAGGAGCAGCCTGATTCTGGCTGCAGGGAAGGTATCAGTGGCTAGTGCTGCAGATTTGCTTACTGTATTTCTGTTGTGTTGCAGGACTGTGAAGACCCAAACCCTCTGATCCGTGCCCTGGCCGTACGTACAATGGGATGCATCAGGGTGGACAAGATCACAGAGTACTTGTGTGAGCCTCTTCGCAAGTGTCTGAAGGATGAAGACCCTTATGTACGGAAGACTGCAGCTGTCTGTGTGGCAAAGCTGCATGACATCAATGCCCAGATGGTGGAGGACCAAGGATTTCTGGATTCCCTGCGTGACCTGATTGCAGACTCCAATCCCATGGTAATGTACATGTTCTTTCAGTACGTTGCTTGAGTTCACAATGGGCAGATAATAAGAAATATGAAGTCTTTTTTGTTGCAACTGATGCACCATGATGTATATGTTGGTTAGTGAACACTTATTCCCTCAAAAATGAGGGAATACCTTCTCTTCTTTGATGTCTTTGGGCTTTTGCCTGAATGCTGCAGTGAATGTTTAACATCCTGGTCAGATAGTCAGAAGAGCAAGAAATACTTCATGCTGCTGCCTTGGTGACAGCTCATAGTGATTGCTTTCCTGCAGGGGCTTTGGCTCTTCTTGGAGTAAGATTCGATGGATTAATTCATTCACTAATGCAGATAAATCCAGTGGCCTGTAATGAGTGGAGAAAAATCAGTGCTCAGGTGTTTAATAAAGTTAAATGAGTCATGAGAGATGGAGATCAAGACCAAGAATTTCACAGGAGTAAATTACCTACTAAATCAGTACTTCATTGTGGTTGAGGAAGGGTCCATTTCCATGCCAGGCATCTTCCACTATTATTTTGTAACTAAAAGATGGTGGCCAATGTATTAAAGTGCATTACTGCATAATGCTGTCATTCATTATGTTTTTCCTGTGGTCTACTGGAATCCAGTGAGCATACTGAGACTGCTGTGAGTCCTAGCAGGGACTAAAACTTCTGCAGCTCAGTTTAACTCATTTAGGCATGTGACTGCTTTTTTAGCTCCTTCAGATCTAAAGGAGCTAAAAGACTGGTTAAAGACATCATTTCACACTATTGGGCAGGTCTAACTGCTCTTTGTGGTGCATGAATCAAACCACAGAAAGCAAATTGCCATCCTGTTATAGCTGTCTTTGGGCAGGTTTGGATACATCAAGTGCAGGTGGTAAGGTGCCATCCCCTTTAGTAGGAGAGAGAAGGCTGCTGACTGCTTTTCTTGCAGCTTTCTAGAGACAGGAAAACTAAAGGTGTCTGACTTCACAGGCACAAGTCTGTGAGCACTGGTGTCTATCAGAAGATACAGGCGCCTGTTGCCTCTGATATCCAGCTCTTTCCTGTTCTTTTTGAATGCCTCCCTGGTGTTTTTCTATGCCAGGTTTCTGCATGAATATTGATGACTACTTGAAGATGCTCTCTCTGGCTAGGCAATTTAGAGGCTAATAGGGGAACACCTGCTTTTTTAATTCAGTGTCAAGGGTGTCCTTGCAGCCTCTGAAAGCACTTGATGGGACTGAAAGCTGCTTCAGTTCTGCTTAAATGCTGGCCCCTGACATTCACTGGCTCTCAGGCAGCAATGGTGTGTGCTCTGAACAGGGATATAACCTACTCTTCTCCTAGCCTTGGTTCCAGCTGTTTAATTTTCTTCTGCTGATTACAGCCACATGGAGATGAGCAGAGGAGCTCAGGCTGAAAAGATGTGGTTCTTAAGGGAAATTAATATGGTTTTGCTTGCTCCTTCTGCTCATTCATCTCTATGGAACTAACTTTTGGTAGAGAACTGTTGGCTGTTAGGAGAACACCAATATCAAAAGTACATTAACTTAATACTGACTTAAATGAGAAGAAATATCAAAGGAGAAGAGGAGAAATATCAAAGGGCAGCGTATGCTTCGTTTGCTAAATAAACCACCCATAGTAGCATAGGGATTCCTAATAAAACAGAAGTGCAACTAATGAGCTCCTTGGTGGGAATGAGGATGGGCTGGGACAGCAAAAACTTTGCAGCTCTACAGCTACTGAAGCTGTGTGGGATCACAGTATCTGCCCCACGCTGTACTTGCCTGCTCTTCCCAAAGCTGAGGATTCTCAGCAGGAACATGCGGTTTGGAGGAGTGATAGTGATGGAGATGGCTGTGGTGTGGTTTTAGATCAAGCTTTGAGAGGATCACATAACTCCAGTTCAGTGTACTGGTTTCCCAGGTTTTCCTATAAACAGGGCATTCTATTTTTGCTTTTTAAGGGTGCATGGGGAGAACTTTTAT
The DNA here is from genome assembly GCA_026283785.1 of Coracopsis vasa. Classification (NCBI taxonomy): domain Eukaryota; kingdom Metazoa; phylum Chordata; class Aves; order Psittaciformes; family Psittacidae; genus Coracopsis; species Coracopsis vasa. The sequence goes on along the minus strand of JANHGB010018022.1, from coordinate 5,544 downwards.
CAGGTTTGGGGCTCTTACAGCTGCTGACTTCGTACAGTACTTAATCTAGTTACAATTTTAGATACAGCCATTTCTTCTAGTTAAGGTTATTGCTTTGGTCCCCTTTGAAATTCATTTCTTTGTGGCACAGTGATTCCCTCAAAGGTACGGTAGCTATCCACACCTTCCCAGTCAAACCATCCAGCTCGTTGCTGAAACTCCAGTAGGGGTTCCTGATGGCCATCGCTTGTGTTCACCAGCTAAGTTCTATTTGTGTGCAAGTTGACATTTATGAAGGTATTTCTCCATGTTCAGGTGGAACACAGCCCTTCCTGGAAGCTCTTTGCAAGTAAAACCTATGAATCAGTGTTGGCTATCAAAAGAAAGATTACTGATAAGAATGATACAGATGGATCCATCCTTATGGCCTGTTCCTCTGTAAATCCTGCATCTCAATCACTGCAGCCTGTTCTCTAAACTCATTCATAATTGTGTTATAAATGTTTGTCCTCTTTCGATGGCTTATGGAAATAGGCAACATTAGACCTTAATGAAGCAGAGTTCTGTAGACAGGAAATCCACACTTGTTCTCTCTTCTGAGAAGTGAGGATTTTGAGCAGGAGCTAAAAACCTCCTGTTGAAAAATAGTATATAAGAAGGGGTTTATTATGGTTTTGTAGTTGGCTGCCTCTAGCACATGAACAAGCACTAAGCATTCTAGCTGGGTAGAGTAACAACTCCATGTGGGGCTTGCTAATTGCCTTGTAATTGTGCAGAGATCAGGGTGCATGGTTTCTAGCTGCTCAAACCACCCTCATCATGATGGTGAATGCTCCATCCCTGGCAGTGTTCAAGGCCAGGTTGGACAGGGTTTGGAGCAACCTGCTGTAGTGGAAGGTGTCCCTGCTCATGGCAGGGGGGTGGAACTGGATGATCTTAAGGTCCTTTCCAACCTTAACTGTTCTATGATTCTATGTCTAAGTTGGAGGTGACCTTGTCAGAAACATTTGAGTTTGGGGAGGTTTTTTTAATACATATATTCAGACTAATAGTTTATTAACATAAAATCATGCAAACAGATGGGGGATGTTCTGGCAAGCCCTGTTGAGGTGCTGTGGGTGCACAGCCATGGTGCTTTCCCTCTTTATCTGGGCTTTTATTGTCAGGATGTGGCCTTTGTTCAGATACAGTGATCTTTTGCAGAGCTGTGGGGTTGCAGATGAGCTGCTGTAGTTGTGATGAAAGGACTGACACTGGAGGCTGGTAGTTCATTAGCTTCTGCTGAGAAATGTCTGTAGTAGCTTTGCAGTTTCTCTTGGATGAATTAATTCAAACTTCTAATTGTATATATATTGATACATGGCAAGTTACCAAATGGGTTAGTGACTTACTACATTTCAGCTGAGTTATCTGAGATACCTTACCTTGGACAGGCAGTAGGCCAATAACACATACAAGGGCATGGTTCAGTTACTGGGTGGTTACACTGCACAAGTTTGATTATGGATGGAGTCTTTAATCTTGTTTTACAGACGGGCCTAAAGTGCTTGTGACTGCCCTTTGTTACTTGGGATCCTGGCAATGAGTTTCCATTCATAGAGGGAACCCTCATTTCTTTCCAGAGCTGTCTAAGGCAAACCCTCCTTTGCTGTGCATTTCCTTGCATGAAGCTCATCAGGACCAGGTCTGGATGGATGCAAAGCTAGAGCCTGCTTTTGGCTGTTGGTGTGCTGCTGCACTTACTCAGTCCTCAGGACTTTTCTTGCTGGTAACTTCAGTGTAGTACAACTCAGAAAGGATGCCCTCCCATGATCCTTGTGTTCCTACAGTTTGTGTGACATCCCAGGGTTTTTGTGTACTCCTGGTTGCACACAGGTTACTGTACAACACTGTTTACACCCAGCAACAGCAGGAAATAGTAGTGGGGTGGGAGAAGTAGGTCTGTTACACACCTCCTGTTGGCCAGGGGCTCTGTGGAGTGTTGGACAAACCCTTATGCTTTTTAAGTTCTGTTGATACTGCCTTGGTTTGATGCTTGTGACACAGACCTAACGCCTGCTCCTCGTTGGAGCATTGCAGGTGCTGGGCCCTGGTGATGAAGAGCAGGACCAGGAGATGGCAGCAGCCTAAAGCAGAACCAGAGCTGTCGATAGACGCCTTATTTTGTAACTAGTTCCCTCCTGGCTTTTTTCACTGCACTTGGTTTTCTCCAGAAATGTAAATATTGGCAGAAAAACATAAGAGGAAATCCATCCTAAGCCTTCCTGCTCTTTAATGTTTGAATGGAATGACCTTTCTTTCCAAATATTTTCAATCCTTGACCTTCTGGAGTATCTTTTAACTCATGGAATAGCTTTCTTGTCAATCTGGCTATTATCCACACGGCTTAAGTTAGGTTGATGTCACCTTCTTCCAATTCTTTTCTAGGTGCTGTTGGGATTTGTATTGCTTTTTGTAGCATTTCTTCTTCCTTATGCTCTGTTTTGTCACTGTGATGTGCACAATCAAACCTTTCATAAGTGTGGCTGTTCTCCTGCTGGATTCTCATGGACTGCATAGACATAGCACTTATGTGCTGCCCAAGAATATGTTATGTATTACACCATCTACACCTCCCAGCTTAATGGGAGAAACACTGTTGTGAATCAATACAGAGTAAACTGAGATCACAGAAGGAGCTGATTAGGAAATACCTCAAGTGTGTGGAATATAATTAAACTCTCTTGTTGTGCCAGGGTATTTCTTTGCCTTTAGCATTAACCTGCACTTGGAAAGGAGTCGATTGAGATCGGACAACAAGAGCTGGTGAAGTCCATCTTGATCTCATCAGAATTCCCTCCAGCAGGGTTGAGTTTCTGTAGTTCACAGACTAGACTAAAAATGTAGTGATCTAAATCACAGTGCTCTCTTGTCCTCCCTGCTGTGACAGCAAGACGTGTAGGTTCCTTCTCTGCCAGCCACGAGTTCACAGTGTATGTGTGGGCTTCCTGGATGACCTTATGGAGGAAGAAGGTCCTCCTTTTGTTCTTTTTCCAACTAGCTGGCAAGCAGTGTGTCTCTCTGAGATCATGTCCTGAGGAACAAGCCTGTGTAGAAACAGAAGCAGCTTTTTGTCTCCTGGGCTGTCTTCCACTGTGTACTTTGCAGGAATTCTGTCCCTCTGTGTAATAAAGCTGAGAAATGAACCTCTTGCTGAGAAGCTGTTGGTGGTCCTCTGAGTCCCAAAAGGACTTTGTAGGAGGCAGTCTGGGATGTGGGACTGTTCTTGGAGAGCAGAGAGTGGAGCACCACCTTCTGCATGGGCACAGGAAAGCACTTGTTCCTCATGGGGCAACTTGGACTTTTCACAGCTGTGTGTTTTCCCCTCTGCAGCTGATGTTTTATCTAGTGCCAGGAGTAAACCACTGCTGCTGGATGAGGTTGTGATTCCTGCTCATGGAGGGTGTAAGGACTTGGAAACTCGCATCCCACTGGAGTGTTGAGTATTGCTAAGAGCTGTGGGCTGTGCCTCTGCAGCATGGCATCAGCGTGGGGCTGCCTCCAAGATACCCTGGCTGGAAAACATCCCTCTTTTCAACCTAGGTGCTGCAGAATGAAGGCTGTATGTTGACATCCCCCAACCATGTCTGTTGGGCCTTGAGAGGGGCAACGTGGGAGATTGCCAGTGGAGTTAGGAAGCCAGCTTGTGTGTGTGTGTGTTGCAGCAGTCAGACTGCAAAGAGTTAAACTGGAGGAGAAGGGAGAGCTGCTGTCTGCCATCAATGGCACAGCTTCGGATTAGCCACCCGGACCCTGCTTGCTCTGTGTCTGGAGGCTGGGTTTTGGCTTTGGGCTGAGCTCCTGCAGCCACTTCTCCAGAGGAAGCTGGAGTCTGACTTACTGAGTAGCTAGTTTTTAATCCAGATGTCATCCTAAACAGGTCTGAGGGAATTCCCAGCCTGTATGTTGGACCTCATTTGTTTGATTGGTGGATTTTGTAGGCTTGTGGATGAAGGATACTGGTCTTGAGCACTTCCTGTAGAAGCTGTGCTTTTCCTTGCATTTGGAATACTGGCACTCTGGCAGAGAGACGCAAGGATTTTGGATGATAATGCATGGATTCCCATGACTGCTTGCAGTCTTTCCTCCCAGACCCCTCATTTATAAAGCTTAATTGACAGTTCCATCCATCAGAGACTTGTCTCCTTCCAGTTGCTACTATCATTATATGTCTAATTCCCAAAGCATTAGTCTTGCCGAATAGATCATTCCAGGATCTCTAATATCAATCACAGCGTTGGAGAGCTTTATAGACATGTATCTAGATGTTACATTTTCAATTGGAACACTTTGAGCTAATGAGAAGCACCATTTGTCAAAAAGTGCTGTGGCCATGGTGCTTTGTAACCCTGCACCCTCCTTTTCAGGGCTACCGTAGGCTTGTGTTGATGCTGAGCTGGTGCCTGTCTTCTAAATAGCTGCTTGGAGCAGGGACAGCCCTGTTTGCCACTGGATGGTGCCAGTGAGAACCTCTGCAAAGGGCCTGACATAAAAAAGCCCTATGAAAATCCTTCCTGGTGTGTGATGGGTGCCTGATCCAGGCTGGGATCAGAGCCTGGTGCTTTCTGCAAGAAGCATAGCGGGTTGCAGAGCCTCAGTGGCTTCCTACAGAGCTTAATTTTCTGTACTGGGGGGCTTAGAAACCCTTTGAGTTGGAGCCATCCGTGAAGAGCTTCTTGCCCACCTACCACAAGAGGTTCAATAGCTGGGGGAAGTGGTCTCCTGTCTTACAACTAATCCATTCTGATCTTGCAGGACATCAGAGCAGGAGGAGCATTTCAGTCTGCCACAGAGTGGCATTGTTCTGCAGTGCACTGCAGGAGCAGGGAAGTGCCGAAACCAGTCAGGACAAGCACGCTGTGGGAAGCCTAACACTTTGACTGTCCTTTCATTGCCACCTCCAGGAAAATTCATCCTACTTGCAAAAAGCAAGCTGAAGATCTTCCCCACTCAGGCAATACTGGGGACGTGATCAGGAGCTGACCATGTATCCAGCAGTGTGGTTCCAGGCTTCTAGGTGCAAACCTCCTGCAATGGAATTAGTGGGAGATGCATGACTTACCCTGGCCTCTGGAAGCCTGTTACAGTTAAGGCTGAACAGGGGAGCTGTTGCTTTGCACGACTACATAGAATGGGAATGTGTTAGTCTCACAGAGCTTTAATTTAAAGCCATAGATAGTGCATGCATTAATGGTGTGAGAGGTTCATACAGGCTTGCTGACTTGCCTGATTGAGCCATTTTAATTGTTTATAGACCACTTCTAGGGAAATAAAGTAAAAGGGGCTTGTAGATGACAGATGAAATGTGAACAGAAGCGGTTCAAACACCTTTACTGTGGCTCTTTTGTTTCCCCACTAAAAGTCTGTTGGAATGCAACTTCTCCCGGGTCCTCCTCCGGGCAGTCTGCTGCACTGTGCGCAAAGTATGTATGTTTGGCCTCTGCTCCCTCAGAAAAAGAGCGAGGAGAAAACCATGCTGCTGATCCTCCTTTGCTGCCAGTCCTCTCCTCAGCGGAGCAAACACCA
>JANHGB010018018.1:9326-28235 GCA_026283785.1 Coracopsis vasa | reverse complement strand
GGCAGTGCTCAAGGCCAGGTTGGACGGGGCTTGGAGCAACCTGCTCTAGTGGAAGGTGTCCCTGCCCGTGGCAGGGGGCTGGAACTGGATGATATTTAAGGTCCCTTCCAACCTAAACCATTCTAGGATCCTCTGATATATTAAGCATATAAAGGTATTTAAATGCTGGAAGAAGAGGATAAAGAGTTCTTCAAGTGTTTTCAGGAGTATTTAGGTTTCCAAATCCATCAGATTAGTATGAGAGTTGGGTCTCTAAATGATCTTTGAGGCGTCCACAGAGCCATAAATGCTTTAAAAAGCCTCTGCTCTGGAGTGATTGCTATAAGCCTTAACAGGAGTCCAGGTGAGAACCAGGAATGAATCCAGCTCTCCCAAAGCCCAGCACAATACCTGAAACCAGTTTACCTACTCCTAAGCCTATGACCTCCTTCTTACCCCCAACTTCAGTATAGAACCACTTCAAAGCTCCAGAGCTCTTTGTGATTCCCTGCTGGAAACCCCCACGTACCTCATGCTTCCTGGTTCAGCACCAGCAGAAGCAATGTCAAGTGTTAGCACTGTAATACAGCCTGTTTGCTCCCTTCAGATTCCTCAGATGAAGTTCTTATTATCCTGCCTCAACCCACAGCAGCCTTGCCTTCACCTGTGCTGCCACCAGGATTTCACTGTTCCTGTTTTACCCCCAAAACAAAGGCTTTACCTCCAGGATGTTTTTCAAATGCACACAGTAAAACAGCAGCAGCCACTGAAAACTTGGATATTACACAACCCACAGAGAGGGGTCTGGCAGTAACAACCAGTGTTAACTGCAGGATTGCAGAGGGGCTACTTAACAGGAGCTACTTAGCCTGGCACTTCATGCACGGAGCTATTTCTGCCACAGATGCTGGAAAAATGTAGTTGCCAATTAAAATAATCCAGGCAGGTCCCTCATGCGCAAGGAGAGAAGCGGAGCTAAGGAAAAAAGCATCTAACATCTTCCACAAAGAATCACAAAACCAGAAACTATTCCTGACAGCTGGGATACTCGGTGGAGTCAACACCAAAATGCCCATTGAGTCAAAAAGGGCCAGGATTTCACTTTCAGATTCCACAAATAGTCTTAGCCTCCTTTGGCTCCGGATGAAGGACGGGGACAGCCAAGTAGGCAGCACAATCCGTTCCCGAAGAAGAATAGGCCAAATTCAACAATACTGCAAGCCCTGCAAGACTTGCTTACATCAGGCCTGGACCAAACCCAACACCTTGTCTTGTTCTGCACTGTTGAGCAACAGCTGCTCTTGGATTTTTGATCCTCGTTCACAGCAGTGCTGCTGCAAATCCAGAGCATGAAGCAGAGTCTTCCTAGATGGCACTTAATCGAGGGGCATTGCTGGGATGCCAGGTCCAGAGGGGATTTTAGGCTTGGAAAACAAGAGAACTGATCAAAAACCTGTACTAAAGCAAAATCATGATGATTTTTTCCATAAATGCGTGCTTGGAGGTTTCCTGTGGGAGCTGTTTCCTCTAGGGAATTGAAAACATGGCCTGTGCTGTCATCATTCTCTGGTGGTCTTCTTAATGAGGTGCTTTTGCAGATGACATCCTGAAGCGCACTGTTCCCATGGTGCCGAACCACCGTCTGGGTCATCATCCCCCAGGATGCTGACTCACTTCCTCTGCCACTGTCATCCTGCATTGCTGTCACACTGGGTCATGCAAACACCAGAACATCTTCTTTTAAGAGCATCATCCGCTGGTACATGTCCATTATCACTCAATCCACCAAGCAACCAAGAATGTGCAGCATAGTCCCCAGTTGTTTTATCTTCCTATCATACTACAGCATAGGCAAACATGCTCCACACAAAGAAGAAACAAACATCCGTTGTGGGTGGGTGGGGGAATAAAAATCACTTGAGACAGATTCCATGCAATTCGGCCACAGAACCCAGACGTTACAGAGGGTTCTCCAGGAAACTCACAACAGAAGTCCATCTGCACTTGGAGGCTCCCAGTCAGAATCTGCTCAGCTCAGTGTGCAGATGGCCCAATCCAACTGAGTCTATGTGGTTCCTGCAGATTTTGTATCTATGGTTGGGATCAAGCTTTGACTTGGCCTCCCCAACTCAACTAGAAGTGGAGCAGAAATGGTCTTGGCCGTACCAGAGATCAACATTAGCTGGATGCCACAAACCTACATCCGAATAGTAGACCCAGCTAAAATTACTGCAGATTATGAATAGGCTGATGGGAAAAGTTAGATGAAGAAGTGAATGGAATGACTAGAAAAGTTTTCTAAGTTCTCTCTCTTCTAACAACTAATATTTAAGCTCTTAGACAGTATTTACACTGTAGAGCAGTGCATAGATACAACGGGCTCAGATAAAAAGGAGGCACATTCTGGTTATGTTTAAATAACATAATCCTCCTGATAAACTCTCACACATTAACAGAAAACTTCCTGGCTCTGATGATGTTATGTTAACCTACATCATGCAGACAAAAGACGCTGAAGAGTTTTTTCCACTATGAGATAAAAGCCAACAAGATAAAAATACTCAACTCTGCCTTTTTCTGCCTTTCCCTCAGGGATCAGCCAAGATTATTTGTGTGCTGGACAAAGCGATGCCAGCACTGACACTTACTACATTGTTATTTTTCTATAATACTTGGAATGTCAACAAGGAGTTGAGTCTTGTGAAATGTGACTATTTCCCAGCTTGGTAGCAGCATCCTTGTGCCAGCATGGACTGTACTCCCAGCTCCGCTCCCAACCCAAGGCTCTGACTACCGCTCCTCTTCCCTCTATATGATCTATTTTGACTGCATGTTTGTGAAGTGGGTCTGGATGTCACCAAGAATATGCTATGGGATCCTCATTTTCAGACAAAATCTCTGACTCCTGCTGAAAAACCAGTCATGATGGTCACAAACAGCAAGCATCAAAGTAAAACATTAGAGACATCCCAAATTCCCAAGCATTTGGAAACACAAGTCCAGCTTCATTTCTAAACCCAAGGAGAACAATACGCATTCTTTGCTTCAAAGCAGCAACAAGGGGGGTGTAGTCAAGTCTGCATCATGAGAAGAGCTCACAGAATTAAGCATCATTCTAATGCTAAGGAAGAGGAACACAACCAATTATTCACCAAAGACCTCTTTGTAAGGACCAGCCATGCTTGCTTACTCAACACCTTCATTTCATACACTGACTACAACTCAGCTTATAGTGCTTCTCAGCCTGGCCAATGCCAGAGGTACAGACAGACTGAAACAAGCCATCAGTGTTATGACAGCATAACAACATGAGGCTGTAGACCAGCATAATCCAAATTCAGGCCATCACTAGAGGTGAAATGGAAAGGCCAGGAAACCCTTTCCTTTCCCTAATAACTACCTGTAGTTGCAACACTTCCCACAACAAATACTTAAGGAGCTTCCTTTCTGTCCCTTCAGGCCTGTCACCTGCTCTAGCTCAGCAATGCAGCTGTGAGACCTCATTTAGTGTCCTCCATCAACAAGCCACACCACGAAGACCCACATCAAAGACATTCTGCTCCTGCCATGCTCCACAGAGCCTTCCCAAAAGACATTCTGACATTCCCAGGAGGTCTGGAGAGCACTGTGCATTGGTAGGAGGCAGAGGGCAAGCAGGAGGCTCTGCCCGGGAGCCTCCCAGCTGGCTTTGAGGTTCTGCTGGGCTTCAGATAAGAATTTAGCCTTTCAGGTGCTTATAATAACTAGAATTGAACCTCCAAAACCTTTTGAGGTTCACCCGTCTCTACACATCACCACATATAAACAGTGCATAGAAACCTGCCAGTGTTAGTAGCAAGCACGTAGGACTTGATGTGCTGCAAACACTGGTTAACACTTCCTTTCCCAGCCACCAAAGAAACCCACAGTGACTGGCATTCAGGAAAAGGTCTCTTTGGAATAACTAATTCATGCAGTTCCATAATCATAGAATCATAGAATGGTTTGGGCTGGAAAGGACATTAAGATCATCCAGTTCCAACCCCTCTGCCATGGGCAGGGAATAATATTGTTGTTCAGGTTCTGATTGCACCATTTTATTTGACCTTAACTAACAGAGCTAAAATACAAACACCAGGTACCTGTACCCCCAGGTAGAGGAGTACAGAAAGTCAATAAACTTCTCTTCTGACCATGAAGATTATTATGTGCTCTTAGTGCTGATTTTAGCAAAAATATCCAAGTGGGAGCTTTAAAAATGCATTATGTTTCATTTCAAAATACATTGTTTGCTAAACACATACAATTCTGTTTCTGCCAACTGGTCTATCATGAGGATAACCCATACATGCCTCTTTGGTTACCCTGGAGAAAACAACATGAAACACTCCTGGAGCTGTGGGTGGGTTTTCACCAGTGAGGGACAGAGATCAGTGTTCACAGCCATGGGAATAGTTGCCCTCTTGCAAGTGTAGTGGGTTCTGGTTTTCCATCCCTGGCTTTTGGGTCCGAGCGTTACCAAGGATTTTCCATCCTGACTTTCGATTCCAATGAAGTCCAGATGGTCCCAGTCGGAGTCAGCATTATCTGGAGCCTTTACAGTGGCTGGTAGAGCTAAAAAGCATTTGAGGTTAGGAGGGGTCAACCTGATATCCTGCAAAACAGAGGAGCTTGCCTGGCTGCTCCTGCATCAAACCCATGCCAGACACTTGAGCCACAGAAGACCTTTCCAAATACATCCTATCTTGGTTTAAAGACCATCAGGGCAGCTGAAATAAATAGATTCAGATTAAAAGCTTCAGTAAACTAAGTTTGCACTGTTTGGTATCAATAGTACAAGACTGACTTTACTCTCCAGCTCTGCTGTGCAGGTCAGGTTTGATCAGGAAATGGGAATATCAGAATCCCAAGCAGATACATGCATTTGCAATACCAAGATCTCTTTCCTTCAACATAAGCAAGATCCAAGCAAAAGGGAAACAGGTATTATTTCCTTTCCCTTTGGTAAGCACCCTGCTTAGCTTAATCCATTGCAAATCATGCTTCATTCACAAATGGTTTCAGAAAATTCAACAGAAGTCACAAGGATGATCAGGAAAACCGGATGGACTATTCACTCAATGCTGTGTTCACCAGCCTGGATAAATAATAAGGTCTTATCATTATAAAATCATAGAATCATAGAATAGTTAGGGTTGGAAAGGACCTTAAGATCATCAAGTTCCAATATATGTTCTTATAATAATGGCTCTAGGTAAGGTACCAGGAAACTTTGGTACCCCACTGGTTGACCCAAGGCATTCCCAGAAGCACCAGCTCCATGCCTGCAGAATGGAACCACATCTTCTGGGATGGGAAGTTGCAGATTCTGCAGTAGGAGCACCCAAGCTCCAGAGCTCAGGTGTGTGCTCACTACGGGCTCCATCCAAAGCTTTTTAAAGCCAAAGAGACTTCGGTGGGCTTTGAATTCGACTCATTTCAAACATCTACCTTTCAAATCTACTCTGATTAGTCTCATGCTACCAAAGAAACACTCTTCCAAGACTTCATTCTTTCCATTTATATGGGCCCCTATGTTCCATAAAATGACCACCTCCAACCTTTTTGCTGATCTGATTTGGATGTAGTGAGCTCATGTGAAAGACTGGGCTCTCTCCTTGTCTCTGGAGGCTGTGCCTTCCAATCAGCCTGGCTCAGCAGCACATGGGGCAGAAAAGTGTGAGGTTAAAAGGAAGGAAAATGCAGGAGTGCACATGCAGGAGGAGCTCAGACTTATCTAACACAATCTTTCCTTGGGTCACACATTGACTTTGGTTGGCTGCGCCTGTCATTCGCTGACCTATAGCTCAAGAGTAACTCTTAGGATTGGACTCATTAAACTTAAGAAGACATTTGAGAGTAATGTAATTGATTCTGAAGGAGTTGCCATCCACCATGGAAACACTGAAGGCAGAAAGCAGGTCCCCTTGGACACAGCTCTGCGAACAGGCTGAGTCAGCAGTTCTCCAGTGCTACTAAAGACTTCCTCTACCTTCAGGCACTAATTTGTCTGAAGACTTTTGCAAGGCTTTTGCTAAAGAGAACCAGAAAGCCTATGAAAATGTGCTTTACTGGTAACACTTTCCATCTGTTCCCTCTGAGGCAACAGGCAGGGAATGGTGTGTTTGGAAACACCTCAAACTAAAGCGCTGGGGCTGGCAGGTCAGCCCAGGGTTTTTAACAGTGCGGCTGTCAGTGACTGCACTGAGGTGGCAAACTTAAACCCCCCCAAAATGTGCTTTTCTTACTCTTTATCCTGCATCAAGCTTTCAGGGATTCCAGCAATAGCTGCCATAGAAGATCTCTAATGGTGAATGCATGAGCAGTGCTGTAGGTGCAACATCTGCTTGCTGCTCAGAGGAGCATCACTGTGCAGTGCTAGAGAGAAGAACTGCTTGGGGTGGTTTTGTTTGGTGGGGTTTTGTTATCTGGTTGATGGTTGGTGGTGGTTTTTACAGTGATACGCCTGCCTCTCCCCTCATTTATAGCACCATCAGCATGGAATAGCTCTGTTAAAATCATCATCCTGGAGGGAAAAAAGGTCAAACTCCCAAATTAACAAAACCTGACATTAAAAAAAAAGCCAAACCAAACCAAAACACCACCAAACAAAAAAGGCAATAACACTTTTGTTTGAAGGTTTCCTTCCATTCCTATATTTATCCTGTTAGAGCTGATCAAGCTTCTCTAAAAGTTGAAATTTCACCTCATTTTTGATGCTGGCAATGCAGTAATGTTTCAAACAGATGTTCAGGTAAAAACATAAGCACTGGCAGCAGTAACTCTCATCAAGTTGAGCTGAGCCTTCATTCCAGAAGCAGGCAACTCAAGGACAACAGCAGTATTCCCGCAGTTCCTGTACTGAAAAGTGGTATTTTGTTCAGACTAATCTGTGCTACATTCAAGTAACTTTATTTTTATTCCCTATTGTGCTTTTCCCAAACTTTAAAAACAGGAATTTCTTGCTGGAAATCTTCAGCTACTAGTGAACATCCACAGCGGAGAAATGAACTCGCCATCAATCCTACTTCACTGCCCTGTTCCAAATTCAACAGTTATTATCTTAACTGGCTTATCATTCAAGCAACGTTCCTAACCTTTCCACATGACAAATGAACTAAATCATATGGCTTGAATACCTAAAGAGCTATTCAAAACAATATTTCTCATCTTGTACACACACATACAGAGACCAGTTATTTATGGTCCCCTCCTGAGGCACGTCCATTGCTATCAATAGGGATGGTCTTTATGGTGAGTGGGTACACTTTCTGATGGGACCCTCAAGAAATCCACATTATACCTGTTGCAAGCTTGTTTTCAAAGCACTTGGAACCAGCATGTTTAAACACAATTTCTCCCAACTACAACAGCCAGCCAACAAATATATATATATTTGTGTTATATATATATACACACATATATATATACACCTATATATATACACACCTATATATATAGCTATACCACATCTTGCAGTAGCTGTACCTTAAAGTAGTGCCCATTTGTAGTGCCAAACTTCATCTCAGAGATGTATTCTTTGCTTATATCATAATATTTTAGTCAATTTTTACCAGCCAGAAATAATGGCAGGAACTAGCTTAAACCAAGCAATGTTTTCATTAGGAGCCAGTTGTCCATCTGTTACACGAGGTAGAGATGTAACTGTTGTATTTCACAAAGTTACATTAATTCAATTTGATGTTTGATATAGACATGATTTTCTTACCTACACAGATAGAACTGCAGAGCTGGAGGCATTAGTTCTTTTTTCACACTTGTAGTGGAAACACTGAAGAGCTCTTTAACGTAGCAAAGAAGGACACATCACCATGGAAAAGCAGCTCACCTTGGAAAGGAGATATAGAAAAAAGAACGTTGAAGTGATCTGTGGTAACAGCCGGGATCAGGAACAGTTTCAGATCATAAAATATTCGCTTAAAAGCGCTTTGGGTTGGACTTTTAGGGGGTGAAAGAAGAACAGACTGGAGAGGACAATCTCCTCCAGACCTCCAACAGCCAAGTGTGGACTCAAGTTGAGAGGAATCCCCCAAAGGTTCTTCCCATGTGCCAGGAGCCCCTCCAGCATTATGGGGAAAAATCTAAGGTTTTTAGTAGAAACTACCACCAAACCAAAAATAATACCAAGTGCTGCCAAATGAGTACAGAATATCAAAGGCAGATGCTAGGATGTTTGCTTAGGAACAGCAGGAACACCAGGACATGCTGGTCACCCAACATCCTACCTTCAGCTGGAGCCAATCTCTGATGCTTCAAGGAGAAGGAAAAAAACCCAACCACAAATAAACCAACAAATGAATCATAACAACAACAACAAGAACACCCAACAGAAGTCATGTTGTTCAAGTGAAAGGGAAAGCAACTCACCTTGGTTCCTGTGAACTGCACTGGCAAGCTTAGGACTGGATTAATAGACTTTAAAATGATGTAGGTGAATTCTACTCTCTGAGTATCATTTCAAGAAGTGTCATGAGATCTCGCACAGCACCTGGGAGAAAAGCATTGCTGTTAGTGAAGCAAAGCCCATCTTCACTTCCCTGTGTGAGAACAGACTACCCCAAATGGTGCTCCCAAGTCCACAGTATTTAGCATGTACACTGTACAACGAGCTGTGGCCAGCTCTTTCCCTTGCACATCCCTCTCATTTTTCCCCACTTCCTCTTTAGAGATACTCAATCACAAGATGATCTGTCCTGGAGTACCAGTCAAGTTTGTCTTGTAATGTGTTCAAAGCTGTCTTTTTAGCTCCCTTTATTCTTTTCCGGCTTCCCCAGGCACCAGGTGGGTGCAGCCCCTACAAACAACTACTAACGCAGGCTGGAGCAGAGGAAGGGACAGGAAAAGTCCAGGATAGCGTTATTTGAGATTCACACCTGGGTAGAAAAGTAACTATGGTGAGCACAGGCTCTAACTCATTATGTACCATAAATACCCTCGCAACGAGCCCATGCAACGTCTTCTGAAGAACACTCACTCTGGGCATACAGTATGTATGCACAGCGAAGGATCCTGGATGAACACAGACCTACAAGATTTTTCTGCTTGAGGTCCTCCATGAGGGGTTTATTACGCTTACTGGTTATGATTCCCATTCCTAGAACTGTCTGGTTGATACATGCAACTTTTAACACCAAGCAGTGTTCTGGTTACACAATGAGATCCTGCTAGAGGACAGCCAGCCTTGTTCAAATCACAGTCACTTCTCTCATTTACACCTTCTTAATGGCTGGTCTCTGCTTTTATACCAAGCCTCCTCTATTTTCCCTCTTTCTCTCTGTGTAGGGCCACTTTGAACTTTGGAATTAGACCAAGCACATTAGGTAATCCACAGATATGAAATGCAATCCGTTTTCTCCCATTTCTGCTATCCCCTTTCACTTTTGCCTGAGCTTTTCTACATTCCCATTTCTCCTCCTACCCCTTCCTCCTCCCTACATTTGCTTTTGGGCATATAAAGGGGTAAGGAGAGATGGAAAAAGTGAGGGTCAGCAAAGCTGGGCTCAGCCTTGGCAATCCACTGCCCTACTAACTTGTTGCTTTTCCTTTCCTGCAGAGCTGGTTCAGGCTCTGCAGGCTGCACAGTGCCACTGTCCCACTGCCAATGCTCTTTCTCCACCAGGCCAGTGCTCATTAATGAAGCTCAGTTGGGCTTCACTGACCTTGTACGAGGTACCCCAGGGCTGGCAGCAGCTTCTCGTTAGACATCAGCCACATTCAATGGAGGGTGAAGGCAGCAACCTTGAGGCACGAAGAAGAAGACAACAGGGGCAGGTGGGATCATTTCCCACATGTCACAGTCCTTATGTGTGGTTTTCCCAAACATTAGGATGTGACAGAGAAAAGGAGTTGCAGGCACCTGCAGCAGATGATTCAGCTTCAATACAGGAAGCTTAGATGGTCTTGAGGTAGCAAAGGAAACTAATCACACTGGCTCTAGGAAAACAAATAAGCACTGAACACATGCCAAATATGACTTGGCACTTCCAGTCATCTTGCAGTTCATTTCCAGTGCAAGCTGGGAGGCAAATACAAGGAATTTTTAGTCTTGTTTTATACGTGTTACCCTGCAAAGGTCTTGAAAAATGACGAAGTACAGAGGAAGAAGGAAGCAGCATAGAATGAGTGCATCAGCCTAACAATCTCCCAAGGCAGGCAGATCCAGAGCAACATCTGCGGGCACTGCAACCAGTATTGACCCCAATTCCCAGTGCAGCATCCATGCAGGCACTGGCTGCAAAAGGAGGTGAGTGAGGAGCACCTCCCTCATTGAGTACACCAAAGCTCCAAAACACCTTCACACTGACCATGAGGAACCACCAAACCTGCCTTCAAGTGTTAACGCTTTAGGTGTTAACTCTCCAAAGGTTCATACAGGGGAAAGCAACATAAATGGTGGGAAGCTCAATGTTTAGCAGCACACCAGTACCATAAGCATGGCCAAAGGGGGCTGCTGAGTTAAAATCAAATGACTTTGAAATAATGGAAATAAACACAAAAATATGAGCTGCCCTAATGATCACAGATCTGGAATACAAGTTGCAAGAGGCTACTGCTGTTTATAACGTTGACCTTGCTTTCTTTTATATAAATCCACTGTGAAGGACAGACATACCACCTACTGCCTCATCCACCAGATGAAGGACCGAAGCTATTTTTGGCATTCGTTATGGTCCAGGTGGCCCATCTGGCCTGATTCACTTGGCCAGTTTTCCTTTCCATCTGGGAATTTTGACCCTTTCTTTCCAACTAATTGTATCACATTATCTCCTTTTTGTTCCCCACTTCCCTCGCTGCAAAAGGTTGCAGAAATCTCATGCGCTGTGTTAGAAAGTCTCAATTAACCTCTAACCCTGCTTCAGTGCATGCGGCTTGGGTTACTTCTCACACCCAACCGTGGGCCCATTAACACGTTGTCGTAAAACAAAAACTGTTTTGACGGGCTGTAATTGCTGCTAAGTGATGCCGAACAAAGGCGCTCTTGTCCCGGGGCTCAGCCCCGCTCCCAGCCCACTCCTCTTGTCCCGGGGCTCAGCAACCCCGAATCCCTTTAAGCGCTTCAGCAAAGGAGCTTCCCAGTGCTATGAGCTGATGGAGGAGCCCCAAAACCCCCCCAAACCTGGCTATGAACCCCCTAAAGACCCACAGAGAGACCTCGGGGTGATGGTTCTACCCCTTCCTCCTCCTGCCGCAAATATAATTAGTTTATGTTAGCTGGAAGAGGTCGGAGGTGACCGAAGGGCAGGGCCCTTTTTGTTTTTAGGCAAGATACTGGAATAATTGCTTGACGCTCAGATCTGCAGGTGCTTTATGAAGCTCATTTGGTGCTGGCAGCCCGCAGTGAAAGCGGATTTCCCTCGGAAAACGCCGGATTCCATGTGACAGGGTTTATTTGCTGTGGCAGGAGTGATTGTCCATTCATGCCATTCATCATTAGGGTACCTGTTACAGTCAACACTTAGGTTAGCCGCTGGTCCTTTTAACACTTGCTCTTCTCTCCAAAGGCTGGGTACTTGGAGCCAGGGCAGGACCAAGCTGCTGGTGCATTTCCAGAGAGGGTACAAGGACGCTCAGTGGGTTTTGTGCCTGTCGTCTCACCTCCTCTTCCACCAGAGATGCTGAGGAAGTCTTCACAGGCAGTGACAGAGCCACAGGGCATCCTACATGGGCTAATGTTATGAAATAACTCCTGGTGAGGCTGTGACTACAAGCACCCAGGTTTCCTGGGTGAAGCAGGTACTTCAGGCCCGGACTACCCCTCCATCAAGCTGCAGTACCTATTTACCACATTTGCTCACTCAAAGAGCTGTAAATACACACAGTTTGTCAAACATGCTATGGTAAAAGCCTCCATGCCAAGTGAAAGACAGCCTGAGCATTTCAGAGCCCTCCTTCAGGCTGAAGTGAAGATTTTGCTGGAAATTTAAGTTTTTTATAGAATCATAGAACGGTTCGGGTTGAGAAGGAACTTAAGCTCATCCAGTTCCAACCCCCTGCCATGGGGAGGGACACCTCACACTTAGACCAGGTTGCTCCAAGCTCCATCCAGCCTGGCCTTGAACACTGCCAGGGAGGGAGCATTCACAACTTCCTTGGATGCCCTGTTCCAGTGCCTCAGCACTCTCACAGTGAAGAATTTTTTCCTTGTATTTAACCTAAATCCCTGTGTAAGTTTGAAGCAATTCCTCCTTGTCCTACCACTACTGTCCCTCATGTAGAGTCCCTCTTCAGCTTTCAGAATACCTCCAGAAGATGGATCCATCTGTTTGAAATGGTGCACTCTAGTTTTCCAAAAGAAAAATAGCTCTTAGTCCCTGCAGACTGTCCTGCACAACGCTCCGGATGGTCATCCCATCCTGCTGATGCAAAGCTGGACTAAGGGGGATCAGCTGTGGCCCCTCAGCAGCACACAAACAGCTGGGACCCTGCTGCCTTCCCACGGGACCTTTGCAGAGCAATTCAGTTGTTCCTAGAGCCTTTACTGCAGTAGCTTCCTGGGATACTCCTATGGCCACACAAGTTCTCTGCAGAGCATCCCATCCTGCGCTCAAGAGTGCATGATGCACTGGCAAAGCCTCTTTCCATCCCTGCAGCCCCTGAGGGTTGGGGCAGCCTCTTCTTGCAGGCATATACCACAAGTGCGCAGGTGGACCAGGACAGACATAATCAGATAGCAAGGATACAGCAAGGCATCCTAGGTTGTGTTGGCAGGGTGCATCCATAGCCCAGATACACCTGGCAGATCCCAGAATGTAATGCTAGCACATCTCTCACCCACCCGCTATCCCAAGGCAGATTCATTGTTCCATGTGTTGTTCTAAGAAGTTGTTTTCTATCTTAAATATGACAGACACCATGGCAGTGTATTTTTCCTAATGCCAGAAAACTCCTCCTGCTATTCAGCCGTTATGGATGCAATTTAATCTCTTCACTAATTGTTCTACATGCTACAAATACAGCATTTCCCCCCCTCCCTTTCTTCGGCAGAAGCCTACACACGGCAGAAGATCCTTGTTACACAGTACCATTAGCTTCCAAAGCACAACCAGAAAACTCATTGCCATGGTGTCATCTTATCCCTTTGTGCAAAGCAGCAATGCTTGGTCACTGTTTGTAATAAAATAAAAGCCATCCCATCTTTTTTTAATTCCAAACACAACCCCATTCCTCCAAGTTTCTCTTATCTTTCTTTCTTACTCTAAATAAAAGCTAAACAGCTTCAAGCACTAGCATTTCAAAGCAGCTTGCACTTGGAAACACACCAAAATAGCTATTCCAGATACTCTGGAATAGCTGCTTTGGTTAATTTCCAAGCACAGACAAACCTGAAGATTTAACCTCCTGGTGCTGCCTGCAGTGGGTTGCTGACCCCACATCCCAGCCCTAACCTTCTGTGCCTGGAGGTACCACCTGGCCTTTAGGAAATTAGACTCTATCCCAGCCAGTAATTGCATCTCCGACATGTCCACATCAGCATGTATTTCTGGCCTACTGCACTCCTTACTGGTTTCTATCTTATTTAGCTCTATCTTCTGGCTGAGGAATGAAGTTTCTACAAACATTATCTAAACCCTGATTAATAATGCACAGATATTACCTAACCAGTGTCAACTGGCACCACTCCACTGACTTGCACTTTAATTTGTATCAGGTGAGGATCTAGCCTGCTGAAGAGTGTAGTAACAGAAGACAAAGCCCAAATATGTTTTATCTTCAGTGATAAGCATTGCCTTACACAGTGCATGGAGGATATACCCTCTCAGAAATATCATCTTGGCTCTAGTATGTACTGGGCACAACAGCTGGAAAAACATGGATGTTTTCAAGCAGGGGTGGTTAGAAATTGCCAAGAGCTGTCATTTGAAGCCTTGAATTTAGGCAATTTGTTATTTCCTTAAGTAACAAGTGCCCAGATCTATCAGGACAGTTAAAGGAGACAAATATCAGGTCTCTGGCCCAATTTGCAGCCAGGAGAGGAAGTCCCTGAAAGGAGACATACGCAGGTGAAAGCTGGGCAGCTCAGAGCAACGATAAGCTAGTGCTGGCTAAAGACAGGCCTGGGCATGAAAGTCAGGCAGCAGCATTTCTGTGCCCACTTCAGAAAGCTAGGAGTCTATGTATGTATACACCCCCTCTCTTCCTCCTCCTTCCCCAGATGAGGATTTATATCTGTAAGTCCAGGAGGGTTTGCACAGGACAGGTTTGTCCTCTTCCTGGCCTTGCTAGGTGACCCTGAAAAGAATCCCTTTTCTGTTTGTTCCTCCCTTTCCTTTCTCACACTTCTCTGTCTTAAGGACAGGACAGATCTGTCCCAGTGCAGATGGTTGATTCTAACTGGAACTATAAGAGAAGTATCAGAGTCACTTATTCAAGAAGATTCTAATGCTGTGCGTTCAATAGAGCTGCCCATAGGATCTAGGCTGCCATCAGTACCACTATGAAAGCTGTTCTTGGACTCAGGCTAGAAAAACAACTGGAAGCATCTCTCCATGACAAATCAGAATAGCAATTTAGCAATAAAATCCCAAAGCAAACACAAAATGAATCACTGGTAACTTACATTTGCTTTTTACATTGAAAAGTTCTCCACAGAGACAGAAGATGCATTTCTTTTCTATAAGATACATGCTATAGACATTTCTGCTATTAAACACTGCAATTTGTATAAACAGGGAAGGGAAATGATGCATTAAATGCATTTTTAATCTTTGAGGAAGATCACACTAATCTCTTCCCAGGGACAGCACTACAATCAAGGAGAAAAGGTGAGAGTAATATTTGATTGTCATATCCCAACCTCTTGCCTGCATAGCTGCAGAATTTTCCTCTGCCCCTTTCACCCATGATTCACCAACATATTCCACTGAACTGCTGAAGTAAAGCCTATAATTAGGTTATTATCTTTAAGAAAGGAGTCTAATTGTAGAACAACAAATGCCAAGCACATGAAAGATTACTTGAGTCTTAAGAACAGATGATGATGCCTTCCAACACATGCTCCTTTTTGTGCGTGGAAGACTCAGATGCCAGCTTCAGATAGCACTGAATCACTGACATCCACTCAAAAAGACATCTGGAAGTAGATGATATCATGTGGTGAGAAGAAACAATAAATTAACTACAAGAATAACATCATTTTCCCAGCAGCAAGGAAAAAAGGAAAAGAATTCAACTGTATCCAAGTGGACTTCCAGTCCAGAGGTAAAACATATGGGAATCCATAGCAGAGGAGGGAGGACAACTGTCATATAAAGGATGCAGGGAAACTAAGCAAATTAATAGCTGTGGGTAGATGAAACAAAGATGACTCAATTGTCAGGCAAATAATTTTGTTCCCCTCCCCCCCTTCCTAGTTATGTGATACAGATTCCCATGAGGCTGATCAGAGAAGTGTACCTATGGGTTGAGCAAGACCTGTGCTGCTAGAGGTAACTGGAGCTCTTACAAAGAAGGGCTCAATCTCTGAAGCACAGCTTTTGGGATTCACCAGCTTAGGAGTATTCTCAGACATGCAGAGCAGGCAACTTCCAGCAAGATATTTCAGAGACAAGCAGCTTGAACTCGTGGTCTCATAAATCCACAAAGTGACAACCTTCAGTTTTGTCACTTCTAAATTGAATGAGAATTTCCAGGAGCTCTGCCCTTAGGAAGACAGTAAAGAGCATCACATAGGACTTGCAAACAAGACCTGCTATTTGTCAAGTTTGCAATAACTGTCAGATAAAACAACACTTCCACAGAAGAATCTTGATTCAGGTGTTTGACAGGAGGGAGAGTGAGGAATTCTGATCTCGTAGAATCAGACAAGTTGGAAAAGACCTTTAAGATAACATCAAGTCCAAGCATTACCCCAGCACTGCCAAGGCCACCACTAACCCATGTCACTGAGGGCCTCATCTACATGGTTTGTGAACACTTCCAGGGACAATGATTCCACCACTGGGCAGCCTGTTCCAATGCTTGATCAAAGCTATTCACTGATGTCCTGCATCCAGCAATTTGGAAGCAAAGTTTAAGGAACTTTCAACTCTTGTGGCAGAAGAGTTACCCATCCCATTTCCCAGTCAGCTCGCACATTTGACTTGATGACCTCCTGCAGCAGTAAGACAGATTGACAGAAGAACTAATACACCGTGTGAAGTAGTACAGTAAAGCCTCATCAATATTTCCATTGCTAATCCACACACCTCGTAATTCACACACAGAAAGCAGCAAGTCTCTTCTCCCTTCTCTGCTAAGGTTTAACAAATTGCTTTAAGAAGGTCTCACATTATTCAGGGTTCAAAATACGCTTCGGGACATTTCTTCCTGTACACAAAGGATGACCAGAAACCATCCCAAAGTCTGTTCACACAACAATGGACCAAACCCACAGCTTTACATTCATTTCCACAGCTGTTAGTATGAATGATCAAAACCTGATTGTTTTATGTTGTGTTTCCTATTTCATCTAAGCAAGCTCAGTTAGGAATATTATTGAAAGACATCATCTCATAGTGAAAGGAAGTGACCCATTCCTAGTGTTTCCACCAAAATTTGAAAGGCCTTAGGAAAATTCCTTTGAAACACTTTTTCACTGCAAAGTTAGCTCATGCTGAAACCTGAGTTACCACCTTCACACAGAAGAGGAATTCTTAACTTAAATGGGTGGGCTTGTTAGCTTGCCTTGGCTGGCTGACAGACAAGACTGTAGTGAGTAGCTGAGTACCGCTAATTCTCCAGTGTTTTCCCATAACTCCCACTGGGAAGCAGAAAGGACAACAAAGTTTTCCTGGATCCATTAGAACAGAGCAGCCCAGCCCAGCCCAGCTGTCTTGCAGAACTGGGAGCCTGTGAATCAATTCTTTCATCAGGATTTCCAGGAGAACCGTTGTGTCATTTCTGGGCCCAAAGAGAAGTTCAGCCTTTGTCCTCATGGCAAAATAAGCGGGTTACTCGTGTACCCAAGTCAAACAAGCTCCCAGCCCTTCTCTCCTCATGGGGAGAAGCATGGAGGAGATCTTGCACAATCTCTTCCTCTTACTCATTTTGTGTCCTCAGCACAGCTAACCACAGAGCTGGGGACTACATCCAGAGTCTGCAGCAGTCATGGGGAAGATCATTCTGAAATCTAACCTGCAAGACTCTATATTATATCTGCCACTATATTAAGGGCATGAGTTCCTGGTTCTTTTTATTTTCTCACGGTATCCAAGGAATTCAGAACCTGTTCAGGTACAAGAGAAATCCTGCCTATTTCTGCCACCCACCCCTCTTCTACTACATTACCAGAGCCTGATGAAAGGAAACTTTCCTGCTGTGTCCAGCACTAACATCTGCTCTATTGGCTGCCCTCACTTAGCTCCACTAAACTTCAGCTTACAATTGCTTGCTTAAAAAGCAAGCAATCGAAACCTCCAAGCTCCCACTTTAATAATTAAAATAAATAACTGGAAATTAATGATAAACACTTTTCTGACATCACATTAAGGTTGTGGAGGACACTTATGCTAAGGCTGAAATTCAGCTTTGGGGCCAAGTGCCTCAGCTCCTCAATGGACTCAAACCATTAAAACTCATTCTTCATTTCTCCTCTTGTTGTTGCTACCAGAAACTACTTAGAGTCAATAGCAACTTCACCATTCTGTTGTATACATAATCCCCCAACACATTAATGATATCAAAATACCACCAGCACTACTGCCCACCAAACGCTCTCGCTGTCAGCCACTCCACAGTAGGAAGGAGCTGCCATCCCCTTTTCTGGGGCTCTATCAGTTGTCACAGGAATCAGTTCAACTCCCTTTGCTAAGCTTATATATTAGGGATGCCATAAATGTGGTCACTTAGACAAACTGCATTCTGGCTCACCGGATAACCTTTTAATGGAGTCACTTAGGTCAGGAAAAGGGATTATTCCCCTTTAGAGCAGCTCTGTTGTTTTGACCTTGGTAGATGAAATTATTTATTTGAAAATGAAAGTTAAATAAATGAAAAGCAACACAAGGCCCAAGAACTTGATTTTGTTTGTTTGTTCTTGAGTGTTGAAGGCTTTCATTTGTGGTTGAGGGGGGAAGGAAAAGGGGGAATGAACATTTTTTTCATGGAAACTTCTCCTTTGTCAGAAAGCCTCATTACCTCAAAAGAACTTCTTGAGGAAAAAACTTGCAGACTCTCTGCTTCTGCAGCTCTTGACACCAAAATTCAGCATTTATGCAGTCCAGAGCAGATTTTAATCTAGAATCAGGAGTCCTATGATTCAGGAGTCTTAGATTTGGGAATTCTATGACTCTATGAGCCCTTGGCAAATATGAGCTAATGCAGCAGAGTTCCGGCCTTTGCTGCTGTCTGTACTGGCTTTGCCACTTCGTATTGAAAATCTCTGCAAAACACTCCAAACTGCCATTCCTAGTGACCTGCTGCATACAACCTGCTCTGAAATCTGACTTCTTCCTTGAAGACTGACTCCTGTAAAACTAAACATGGGTTTTCTCTTAAAGAAAGAAAGAAAGAAAATGTTTCTGCAGTTCAGAGTTCATTCCTTATCACCTTCTGCAGCAAAAGAGGGCAAGACTGAGACCTAACTGAAAAGCTGCTCAGCAACCAGCCCCAGGGGTGAGCAGGGATGAGCTCTGCTCCAGGCAGGAGACTGGTTTCCAGCTTGTCCCAGCTCTGCCCCAGGCAGGAGACTGGTTTCCAGCTTGTCCCTCTTATTCCCTCACCTCTCTGTGCTGTCTGCTCAAGGTCCAAGTCCTTCAGAGCTGAAGGACATCTGCACACAGCTGCTCCAAAGAGAGCAGTGAACCTCATCACCCTCCAGGCAAAAAGCTGCTTGGGCTCTCAGCAAGATGGACTCTGAGGTGTTTGCAAGGTGTGAAGCAGGGCTGATTTTAAACCTTGAAGCCATGTGTTCAT
>JANHGB010018017.1:14873-28326 GCA_026283785.1 Coracopsis vasa | reverse complement strand
TTCTGGAAGACTAAGGCACTGTGAGGGCCTGAGATTCTGTTTCGACACAACATGAGAGATTTTCACTGTAGCTGTAATTCATGTTTCGCTGCTACAATTTGAATTTAATCAAGTCCCCTTGCTCTCTTCTCATTTGAATGTATCTGTTTCTTCACACAAAGGATATACTTTGTGTTTCTCAAGCTGTGCGTTTGTAATCTCCCTTTCAGATTTTGCCTCAAGTTCTTCCCTTGTGAATACCAGGCAGTATAAAGTACAGTACTGTAAAACTTCTAATATCGCTAAGGATGTAGAATTTTTTTCAAAAGGTTAAAGTGTCTCCTGAGCAGCTGCAAAAATAACTCATCATAAATGTGTACTTAGGCAACTGTGGGTACTATGCCTGCCTATGAATTTCCTCACTAGACTGAAATTATCCCCTTCTTGCACCTATGTAAATGTAGCACCTCTTAAATCAGTGTCAGGAGTTGCAGAATACCTGCAGCCTTAGTTTTCTTTGCTTGCCGTACAGGATAGGAAATAATTTTTAAAAGCAGAATTTTGATTTCTAAGATTGTATTTTACATTTGGCAAAATTTCTGATATAGAGAACATTGTAAACTCAAAGAGGGGAGATTTAGACTAGATGTTAGGAAGAAGTTCTTCACTATGAGGGTGGTGAGGCAAGTTGCCCAGAGAAGCTGTGGCTGCCCCAACCCTGGCAGTGTTCAAGGCCAGGCTGGATGGGGCTTTGAGCAACCTGGTCCAGTGGAAGGTGTCCCTGCCTGTGGCGAGTGGGCTGGAACTAGATGATCTTTAAGGTCCCTTCCGACCCAAACCATTCTGTGATTCTATGAACGTTGGTAATATCCACTATTTATAGATCCGTTTGTATTTTTTTTTTATTTCATTGCAACTGGAATGGCAAAACAAGCTTATTTCAGTGAAAGTAATGGTATTGTAAAGTTACAGACAAATATAATTTAAATGTCATAAATCTGTACTTTTGGATAGAACGAGAATATGTACTTGTTTCATATGGAGTGCAAGTATACAACTCAACTGAATATTGGAAAAAATCCACATAGCTGTTCTGTAGATACACTTATTTACATCCTCATTTTGGTCCTATAAAAGCATTCCAAAGTATACCAGTGATAATAGGTATGCTTTTAACTTTATTATTGGTGAAGACTCTAATTTCCTCATCCCAAACAGGCAAAAAAAAGTACCTGAGGAACTCTGCGGACAAACTGACTGAGAGGTCTGCAAAATAGTTCATCAAAATCTTTTCATGAGTCCAAAATAATTTTCAATGAATGAGTCTTGGTTTCAAGCCTTCTATTTAAGATCATGTATTGAAAACATACTCTGGGTCTGTGTTGCAGTGCAGTGTTACAGGCAGGAAGGCTGACATGTAGTGGTCCTTGCTGTTGTCTCTTAAAATGAGCCATTTGGTATAGCAAAACAATGTACAGTTAGTATTTAAAAGAAGCATGTACACTTTTCCTGAAAAACAGTGTTAGCAGTTCTTTTCCAGTCCAGTACTGTATTATTTTTAATGGTATATCATAGTACATGTATTCTAACGTATACTTGATGAATAAGCTCAACAGGAGCAGCAACCTTATTGAAAGCAGCATTTGCTAAGTGTGTTTCTGTATGAAACTTTTTCACTAAGTAAATGAGAACACAGGGTTAACTCAAAGGAAGCAGCTGAAGGGAACACAAAGCCTGGAGCAGAAAAGGTAGAGGTATATGGTTCTGGAAGGATGAAAGTTACGATGACTATACCCTCAGCTGGAAAAGATTACCTGTTTGGCTCCTGCAAAGCTGGTATGTCATACACTTTTCCAGGACTGAGTCTGTTCAGGTGATGGAATGCCAAAGGTCAAAGGCTACTTTTCTTCAGTAGCATATGCCAGACCCATCTGAGCTATGATTAAAAATTTGCCTGATGAAGAAGGTATGTCTTTACAACGCTTCTTGTTTTGCATTTTAGCTCTGTAGGCTTTGTTTTAAAAGTTGCTTTTTCAAGAAGGTTAAAAATAAACTTATCTAATTTGCAGAAATCATCTTCCTCACGACAACAACAGACCCTTTATGAACCTCCAGTCCTCTTCAAGACTGAAGACTATTTTCCGTGTCTTAATGAAGCACCTTACCAATGATTTTTGCTTTGGGATTGATGTGAATCAGCCGGAATAGAGACGGCCAAGTGAAGAAAAGAAATGCTAGCCTCAAAATTGCTGCATTTTTGAACATTATCAATGGCATATTGCCATTCTGATTCTCACTGTCTTCCTTCAGGCAGTATTTTTCAGGTAATCTTTGTTTGTGTTCATTATTTCAAAAGTCTTCCTAAAACACAGTATAAATTTTCAGATTATTGTGGGGAAGGAACGTAAGAATACTTTTGCATTAGATTTTTTTTTTTCCTTTTTAAAATAGAGAAATAATAGGAAACAATTTTATATATAAATTTTTTAACACAAAAATACTTACGCTGCTGCAAGTGCAAATAGCTGTACCACAAAGATGTGGACCTTTGTTTTTTGTTTGATTGTTTCTCCCCCCGCAATGTACTGATCGGGGTGAAAGAAAAACTATGCATGAAATAATCTACTCCAACTATTGAAACCTGGTCCCTGCAGTTTATACAAAGAAATGCACTACATTGGGATGTACAGGCTGCAAGCGGAGTACTTGGAAGTTTGGTGAGGAGTCAAGAGCATGGATCAACGAACATGGTCTAGTCCCAGTTCACAAAGCAAACATCCTGCCCCCACTGATGATCATTATGTCAAAGTGACCTGAGATTCTAATTATTGCAGCATTATATTGTTTGATGTGTAACCAGGTGGGCATAGGATATATATGTTTAACCTGCTGTCAAAAAGTATCTAAGTTGAGGCAATGATGTCCCTGGGCTGAGCCTCAATCAGGTGCCTGGCCAAACTGTTTGCTTTCCCCTCTCAACCCTCCGTGTGGTTACTGAGATTCCCTGCTGATTGCAGTGTGAGTATATTATCAATAAACTAATAGCTATCTAACCTCTGTTGTTGTGATCTTGCATTTCACCTGAAAGCCTCAAACTGCACCATTGTTCTTGAAAACCTTTTTGCATATAGACTCATATAGTGCTTAGCAGGTATTACTCCTAAATTGTTGTATTCCTCTGAACAAAAGTTTTATCACTGCTGTTGTAGTACCAATATAACTCACTAGAAATATGCAAAATTCAAATATCAGGGGAATAAAGAATGCATTAGGGAGAAAACATGTCTGGTGATTTTGTGCAAGCACAGAAAAAGGTATACAGTTGTAGAGCAAGGATTATATATTAATAGCTAAAGCTTTGAAAACCATGTGGTCTTGTTTTCAAACAGCAGAGGGCATCAGGTTCTAAATAGCATCTAAAGCAACATTTAGTAAAAATTAAAACAAAGATTCTGAAGTCAAAATTAGTAGGTTCCAAAAACGATTGTAATGTAAAACTTACACCAACATAAAGAATCTAGAAAAAATATTACATGTAAACATGCACAAAGTTAGAGCCATTTGACTTTGAAGAAGGGCTTCCACCTGCTTCCCATATTCCTTGCTTTCATAGTTATTTCACTATTTAGGTGTTCCACTGCAGCAACGCTTGCATTTCCAAAATGTGTGGTACTTTTCAGTTTATGCATAAATAGTCTTTGAAGGCTTATTACTCAGTGAAATCTAATGAAACGGCTGCTTAGTGCAGCAACATAAGGCTACGGTCAAATATTCTTAAACACACTTATGCTGACATTGCAAAACATTTAAAAGTAACTTTAGAGCAAATTTCTAATGAAATTAATCATATTTGAAGAGCTTTGCCCTCTGCTGAATGGAGCTAAAATGCAGTTATTTAAAAAGCAGATGATATAATTTAAAATATTAAAGTAATAAAGATCTCAATAAGCTCATACAGCTGAGTATTTGTCATATTATAAATAAGAGGAAAAAATCACATATTCTGAAGTGGGCATTTATGTTAAACAGTTGTTTGTAGGAAAAAAAATATATCTTCAAAGCACACCACAAAAAAAATAAAATCATGCAATTCCTATAAGTAGTACAGTTTATGTTTGAAATGCTCTAAAATATTTTTATTACTGAAAATAATGGACAATCCATGGAAGATTTATTAAGGAAATGCTATAAGATTACTGACAGTAAATTGTGGCTTTTTTTTTTAATAAATGGTACAAAATAAATAGCAAGGTCACAGTTCAGCTGTGAGCTACAGTCTAGAGCACTTATAAAATTAAGGTGTTCTCATAGTACTGACAAGACCTACATGTGCACTCTGCTGCTGAATTTGTACTACCTTGGCTGACTCCTTGGTCATGATCACTCTCACCAAGCAGGAGTAGCATAAACAAGACCCCAAGTGTTCACTCTCAGTAAAAGACTCATGGAATGTTCCTTTAATCTGTCTGTCGTTGTTACCTTGTATTAGTGTAAACCCAGTAGTAACTATATTATGAATTAGGCTTGATATTCACTATATTTGCCAGCTGCAAATAAAATCTAAACCTCAAAATCGCTGATACCAATATTCATATATTCAGAAAGCCGTACCTGTGTCTTTCTCTGGACAATGTTTATCTTTCTCCTCTTGCTTGGGTTCCAAGATACAAAGACAGTAACAGTAGCACTACATTACCTATTTTTAACATGGAGAGCTTTTTGGATAGAACTGCTGTAAAGCAGGGCATCAGGTTTAATGAGGTGAGCTGCTAAAGGTTTGTTAGTGTGTGAAATGAGCTAATGTTTAGTATCATCAAAAAAGTCTGCACACAAATCTTACTTTTATGACATGAAGAAAATGTTTTAAAGTTCTCCTAGCAGAGATAATGCTACAAATTTTGATCTGGTTAGGCACATTTTAGGCAAGTGTCTGATTGGAAGTAACGCTGTGGCTTACTAGAAGATACCCAGCCTGTGGGGGGAGGGTTGGAACTAGATGATCTTTAAGGTCCCTTCCAACCAAACCATTCTATGATTTTATACCTGTTTACTGTAAGAGGTATGTATCTATATAACAAAAGCTCCATTCACAAGATAGGGTGGACTGAATATTAGAGGTCTTAATTTTTCATAGCTCCTGGACAAAACCCGATGTCATCTGTCTTACCTAAATATTTAGTTATATGATAAGCTCTGCATGAAGTATGCACATAAAGATTGTTATTTGTATTTAATTATTTTTGGTTCTACACATTTTGTTCTACTCTTTAGCAATGCTACTGCAGGTGCTGTAAAGACCAAAGAAATTATAGAAGGATGCACAGATTTGATGACTTGTCTGGCCAAATAAAATAATAAATTGTTTAAAGATTTAAAGAGGTACTGGGTTACATTGGCATTATCAAAACCCAGAGCAGATCATTACTTCTGCTGACAATAACCTTCAAGGTTAAGTAATTTTACCTGCAATACCAAGAAATCAGTAGCAAGCTTAATTTGGATTCTGTCCTACACAGGAACTGTTTCCAAATGCTAGGATCTTGTGCGGTAGAAAGTGATCCTGAGTGAGACACCTTCCAGAATGAGAGAACGCAAGATAGCTTGCATCTACATCTGTGAAGAGGACTGACATTTGAAATGGTAAATTTTTTTTTAATTAAGTGATGACACTTTCAAACTCCCTCAGTTTTTATAGAAAAAATCCCACATGCCCAGACGGAAGCCCTGCCAAAATCCCCATCAGATTTAGCTATTGCCAAAGAGGAGCATAATGGGTGTTGGTAATCTCTCTAGCCACTGCTGTTAAATCCATCAGGCATGAGGAGTCTCCAGCTGGTGGGATCCACAACCTTATACGAGTGAGGTTATCGTGGCAGGCTGTGCTGCTGGGGCAGAGGCTTTGTCCACTCCGTTGATCGTGATGATTCTACTTTAAGCCGGTGGGTGGTAGTACAGCCTAAAGGTGTTAGTACAGGCTCCAGTGCTACCTGATCTCGGAGATCTGAGGAAGTTACTTTCTTGCTTAAGCTTATCTACCCGCTGGTCATTTTTATGATTTTGCACAACAGTATAAGCAGTTTTCGAATTATGCATGATCAGTGCCTTAAAAATGCTGAGTAGCAAGCAAAGTAGAAAAAGGGGAAACAAGGTACTGCCTACGGGCAATATAGAACAATGCTGGTGAGACAGAATGCAGTCCCCTATAGATGCATAGTTTGGAAAAGAAAAAATTGAAATAATGGCTTTGGAATTCTATCAGACAAAAGGCTAAGATAGGAAAACCGAAGTATCCTGTCTAAAATCCACATGAAAGACTCAAAACATCATTGAATGTTTGTCAACTTTAATATTGCTGTACATTATTTGATGGACTATTAGTTTAAGGAATAGAAATAAAAGACATTAAAATTACATAAATAGTCATAAAATATGTTTTCAGTCAAATGTGCTATACAGGATCTTGAATAGTCATTAAAAAAAAGTATATTTAGCATACAGGTATATAAATGAGCATGCACTCTTGTTCGGAAACATCATGTATGACCAAGCAGCCCTTTTTCACCTGGACCTGCCTATCCCACATTGCCCTTTTAGTCCTGTTTGCGGTTGCAGTGTGCATGGGTAAAACCCTTCCAAAATCTTCGTTCCCGAAGTCAAGCCATCAATATAAATGAGCTGGCAGAGCTAAGAAAATGAACTGAATGCCAGCAAGGATTCCATCAGAGTCTTCTGAGTGAAAAAACAAAGGGATAGAATTCAATGAAATGTGTAAGTGTAAATGAAAAATACACTTGCTGAGTATGAATGAAGAAAGAAAAGAAAGATGTTTCCAATTTGATTTATCATCTCCCCCTGTTCAGAAACGGCAGGGTTCCTGAGAATAGCTTGATGCCTACATTGTTTAAAAATAAATTAATCACCATCTGTTTCTTACAGGTGACACTGTCATGATTTTCTTTGCAAGCAAATAGTCTAGAAAGCAACCTTTAAATCAAGACAAAGCAATAGCTGAAATTCCCGCAATCCTAAGACTTTAAAATGAGAGCTGGCACTAACTATGACAAGAGCATCTGAAATGTTTCTCTGAACATGAGTCAACCTCAAAGGTTTGCAGAGAACTGCAAACTGGCAGAAAAACTGGTTCAGATTGATTCATAGGAAAAAAGAAAAGAAACAGAAAAGGGAAAAGAGAAACAGTAAAAGCCTCATGAAGGAATGGAAAAGGCGAAAAATAGCATAGGAGATAAGCCAGGGCAAATGCTAAAGTGTAAACTTGCAGTGACAGAGCCTTGAGCAGCGTGAACAGATGAGGGCAGGATCCCTGAACTGGGAGGGATGAATGACGATCCACAACAGAGCTGACATACACATGCGGTTTTGTTATTTGTTCACAGTTTAGGAGCTTTTTTCCTCTTCTGCCTCAGGGTGCCCTACTCCCAAGCACACAGTTTAGGAGGGGCTTTACCTGTATCAGAAAAAGTGTGAAAGAACTGTCTGGACCAAGTGCAGTTACTTCCTCTTGCTCCTGCCTCTTTCACAAAAGTGGTAGGACTTGCAGGCACCATTAGACCGTTCTAGCTAAAAATCAATCCTACCAAGGCAAACAGTCCAGTCAAGCACTGATGTCTTAGCACAAGGGTGAGGGGTGACACCCATCTACTCGCTGCTGTAGCTCTGAGACGGCAAACAAAGCACTTTCCCTGGCAGTGTCACCAGCAATACGTACAAGCCAGGGAGATGCATAATATGGAATTAGCATCAGTTTTCCTCATGCCTCTTTGATTAGCCCTTTCCTCTGCAGGGATGGCTTTGTGATTTGATTTGAAGTGTAGAGGGAAAGAACAAAAAAGTTAGGTGTTGGGAACAGCCTTCTCTTTGTCACTGCAGAAGTGCCTTTGTGCTGTGTGTCCTGCTCAGGTGCATACTTTCAGCAGTGTTTTATCAACAACACAGTGGTTCAACTGCTAGAGTTAAGCAGTGCCCTCATTCTTGGTGTCAGTGGTTGCTGGGAAGTTTTTTGGAAGTGTGTCTGTTGCATATAAAATCCAGTGTATTGGAAGATTGTTAAGGGAAAAATAACTTTTAAGGAGAAAAATGCTAAACAATATAATTGAATAAAAATCATGTTTTCTTTCTGGATTTATTAGTTTGACTTTTCCTGGATTTAATTGTGTTTCTGTAGCCACAGGAAGGAAAACACAAAGTAATGCCAGAGAAATCTTGCCTAAGAAGCATCAACTAGGATGTTGTTAGCTAACCAAGTAGATGAGCCATTGCCATTTGCAAACTCATTGCATACACCAGTGAGATAAGTCAAGACTCCACCAAGCAAGTTGGATGAAATGATGTGGACACGGAATCAACAATAGAAAGAGATCAGTAAAAACAGGGCTAGATGATATTTCAGTGCCCATCTCAGTTAGCATTCTGGCACTCAGTAATTTGCACCATGGAACTGTCTGTGGGTGTGAAACGGGTTCTTTTTGGATCCAGTATAGCCAGAGTCTTTCTCCAGGAGTTTATCTGACACGCTACAACTGCTGTTGCATATTCATTCCATGCTGCTGGCCTGTGCTAGTCTTAGGTCAAGGTGAAACTCAATGAAACATTTAGCTTGAACAGCAGGCTTCTCCTTACAAATCTGCCTCTGCTGTACTGAACTACTTGCTAAGACAGGTAGAGCCCCAGGGTGGTAAACAGCACTCTTCAGGTGTACAAAGACTGAACCAAAGCTGTGTGATGAGTGCAGATGGGATGTTTTGCTTTTAAGGACTTGAATGGGTTACTAAAATGGAAATGAAATTCATGTAGGAAAACTGTGAAGAGAAGAGCCTGAAAGCTACTGGAGAGGAGATGATGGAGATGAGGTGATATGGAGAAACACATTTGGACCAACTGAACTCAGATGTAGTAAGGAAGTGTATAGGAGGTGGAAACAGGGGCAGGAGACCCAGCAGGATGATAGAGCTGTTGTTTGATCTTGCAGGGATAGGGTTGGGAAAGCCAAGGCCTACCTGGATTTGAATCTGGTGAGCATTATAAAGGGCAACACAAGAGGCTTATTCAAGTACATAAACAAGGAAGACCAGGGAAAATGTGTCCCACTGCTGAATCCAGAGGGTGATGCAGGACACAGAGAAGGCTGAGGTACTCAGTGCCTTCTTTGCCTCAGTCTTTGCTGGTAAGTCTTTACTCAGCTAGTCTTTACTGGGCTTGCCAGTACAAGAAAGATATAGATGAACTGGAGTGAGTTCAGTGCAGGGCCACAAAGACCATTCAGGGACTGGAGTACTTCTCCTAGCATGACAGGCTCAGAGAGCTGGGACTCTTCAGCATGGAGGAGACAAGGCTAGGAGGGGAATTCATCAGCATGTATAAAAACCTGAAGGGAGTATAGGAGAGGGAGACAGACACTTCTTAGTGGCTGCAGTTACCGCAAGAGGCAATATGTACAAAAATACATATTCCTTGCCAAAGCACTTTCTCTGTTGTATCCCACATCCATTTTTCTGAACCTTGTTCCCAAAGCTTCTTTTTAATATCCTCTAATTCATGTATTAGAGGCCACAATCAACATTCATGAACCATCTGTGTTGCTCATCATCTTTTGGTAATGTCTGTAATTTCCTTTTCCATGATCTCTTCCCTTGGCTGAAGAATCACAGAATGGTTTGGGTTGGAAGGGACCTTAAAGATCATCTAGTTCCAGCCCCCCTGCTATGGGCAGGGACACCTTCCACTAGACCACATTGCTCAAAACCCTTTTGTTTTGTGTATGAAGTTTCCATGCCTTTGTTGCATTTCTCTGATTTTTTTTTCCACTTCTGCTGTATCCTTTTTCAGATCAGGAAACCAGGACTAACTGCATAATTCAAGGCACAAGCAAATCAGAGATTTAAACAGTACCAAAATCTGCCTCTGTCTCTGTTTCTTCTCTAGTTATTCCTAATATCAGATGTGCTTTCTTGTCTTCTTCTGAACATTTAAACTGATATTATCAGGACCTATCATAGTTGTGTGATCTCATTCACAAGCAGCTGCTTAATTTTACTTTCTGACTCATAAAGTGGTTCATATAAAGGATATTTTAATGTAATGGCTAAATATGTGGCTGTTAAGCAGGAGGTGCTTCCAGTTAGTAGGATGAGGTTTTGCTAAAACAAAAGTTACTGCGTACATGGATCTGATATAAAAAGTAGTGGATTGCAGGGCTATGCACAAGGAGGTGAACACACAGATGCTGCAGAGTCAATGTATTTACACATAGATATAGCACTACTGGAGGTCAGCTGCTGGTGTAGGTGTCTGACTCCTCTGTATATTTGTGCTCACCTGGCCTGTCATTGAACTTATTGCTACAGTGGTCCTAGAGAAATGGTGTTTAACCTCAGCCTGCAGTACTGTGCTGAAGCAAAGAGCCTGCAAAGTGTCCTAACACCATGCACCAGGTACTGTTCAGCCCACTGCAGCCTTGGAGGAGCAAGGTAACACTTGGTAGCACTGATAGAAACTCTCTTCCTTTTGAATTCCCTCAAATTCTTTTTTGTGCCAGCATTCCTTCCAGGCTGCTCTCTTTACCTTAACTCCTCTGTTTCCTGAGGCTGAGCTGGCCCCTGCCTCTTACAGAGCCATAGCGGCTCCAGGTCTTTCTCCATGGCTGGGTGCAGCGGAAGCACTCTGAACATCCGCAGAGGTTGGAGGGAGCTCTTCTCATGGAGGCTCCTGCTGGCAGCTAGCTGAGAGCGACCATGCTGAGGGTTTTCCTCTGGTTCTTTTCTGAAGCTAGAATCCCAGTAGCTTGGCCCATGTTGAGGAACATCCTGAGGCTGAAGTGGGCTCTTCACTGCCCTGCTCTGGTGAGATTTGTGCACTTGTGCTCTCTGACATTTAGATTGTCAAGGGCTGAGCCTGAAGAATGTCACTGGGAAGGGTGCTGGGCCTCTCAATAGACAAGCAGTGCCTGTGCCACACTCTCCTTTGGACAACAGTATTCCCATATTTTGTCCCCCAAAGGCAGGGGTTGAATCCAGCCCTTAAGACTGTTTTTGGTGATTAATCATGTGCTACTTTTATCTTGCAATGTGTAGGAAGAACTTAAAGTCAATAACTACTCTGCAGTGACAGTCTCCTCTTTTCTGTGTGAGGGTTTTGTGGATGTAGCTAGTCAATAATGGCACAGTGCTGAGAAGAGAGGAATAGCCTTGCTTTTGCACTCATGCTCTTTTCAGAAGCTCAGTTCTTTTCATTTTCTTCGTTTGAGAGTTATGGTCAAACTAGAAAGCAGAGATTACTCCTCTTGCAAGAAAAATTGACATCTCAAACTGTGTTAAAGTTGAATTTTTGTGACCCACTACATAGCCTGGATTACTTTACAGGTGAGATGGCAATACAGATCTGAGTCCCACAATGAAAGCCTAGTAAAACTGGAACAAGAGGAATATTCTTAAATATATTGATATTGATTGATAGTAATAATAGCATAATTTTATTGTTCACTCATGGTTCTTGATATGGCTTATTATTCATATGTGATGTGTTTATATTCATCTGAATGCTGCTGGTCTTAGGGTCACTTGTTAAGAGTCTCTGGGGAGAATAGATTGGTTGCATTTTGTATTGTTCACAAAGTTTTTGTATGCATGGTTTGACTTGTGAAGAAACTGCTTAGTGTTGTGTTTAAAAGGAGGCTGTGAGGCATCCACACTTCCTTGGCAGGCCTTACTTGTGCCTGTTGTCATATGTCTCTCCTAGTCTGTGTGGGCACCTAATTGTACCTGACTCATACCAGTTGATGGACTGAATTAATGATTCAAACCATTAATGATGACAGGCATTTGCATCAACTGGACCCATCAGAGCGTGCACATGTGAAAAGGTTCATCTCAGGCCTTAAACGTGGGGATCTGCACAGGCAGGGCCAGCCTATTTCATTATTACCGCTGGAACAGAAATCAGGAGGCTGAAATCCATGATGCATCTGGAGGCCTCGCAACAGACACATACTGGTGCAGAGTCCCACTTGCCAGATGGAGATGGGTACCCAGCTGTGTGGAGGCAGAACACCGGGAAGACAACAGGTAACCTGGGGTCTGCCTGGGGTTTCTTGCTCACCCAGGGCTGATCACAATGCAAACAACAGGCTGAGGGCATCAAAGACAAACTGCTGGTGGGAAGAGGTACAGGAAGCTTCCAGAAGAGACAGCAAAGCAAAGCAGGGGAAGGATGTGGGTTTACATATGGTAACAAAAGAGGAGGTTATGAGAGTGCGAGCATTAGGGTCAGTCGCATCAAGGTAAAGAGAAGTGGTTAATGTGGATGAGTGAAATGGATTTGCTTTGTTGAAAATGGAAGCTGCGATAGAAAGAGGAATCTGTTTGGTCATCTGAATGCCACATATTCAGTTGGACACCAAAATTTTAGCCACAGATGAAATAGCTCTACTGCAGATGAATTATCTCTAACTCCCTGATTGTAACGATTCAAGCAATCAAATCACATTTTTCCTTCTTATGTGCTCTAAAGCCTATTTCCAGAAAGAAAATTTATTACACCAGTCTTTAATAGTTGAGTGTTATTTTTTCTAGCCAGCTGTTTTGGTTATATCTTCCTTTTAACAGAAAGATGAAACAATTAAAAATGAGTCAATCCATGTTGTACTTTTTTTTTACATCTTTCCCAGAAATGTTTAGTAGGGGTTGCTATAGGAGGCAGAATGCTGGACTCAGATCTAATTGTGTCAGAGGTTTCTGTTTCTGTAAGATAGGATGGTTTCCAATGCCCACTCTTAGATAATACCAATGTTATCCTAATATTTTATCTGGAATAATTAAACAAGCAAGCATCTGGAGGTGCTCTGATACACCATAAAGCAAATGGGAAACCCTGTTTGTTTCCATTCAGATTCCAGTATGTTTGATACTACCTGAAAGTGGTGAAAGGATATTAATGATTTACAGTTTGGATATTTCCCTAGCAGTGGCTTTTACTCTCATTGCTTTCAAAGACTTGATTACATTTTTAACTATTAGTGTACAAACTTCCTCCAAATTTCCACCTGATAAGATCAGCAATATTCATTAGTGCAGAAATTTCAACAGGTAATGATAAATATGCTAAAAATGCCCAGCTCCACCCTTCCTCTTTGTTTGTGTGTATGTATCTCAGCTTACACTGCTCCCCAGTCCCTGACGAGTCACTGCGTTTACTTTGTACTGATACTTTCCACATTCCACGAGGGAGCAGTGATTTTGATTTCCTTGTTTTCTGATCAGAAGCACCACCATTGTTTTCCTGTAGGCAACACTGGATTTTTGCCAGATCAGAAAACCCCTCTTTTCCAAGTTATGATTGCACAGATGTTGTAAATGGTACACAGGTGTCTCTGGTGACTTTTGAAGATCTTGATGCTGTCTTCTTAGTAGCAGTCCAGGTCCTCAGGGGATCTTGCTTTATAATGCAGCTGAATATTATAAAG
>JANHGB010018017.1:0-13474 GCA_026283785.1 Coracopsis vasa | reverse complement strand
GATCTGGTGGTGTCAGTGCTGTACTCAGTGGTGCCTCCAGCAGTGAACCCCCTCATCTACAGCCTGAGGAACCAGGATCTCAAGGATGCTGTGAGGAAGCTGGTGACTGGATGTGTTTCAGCAGCCATACACTGCCTGCTTTACCCTGGAAAGGGCTCCCAGTGTAGGTCATGACAGGCCATGTCTGTCTTTGCTGCTTTACATTTGTTTTCCTGTTTCAATTTTTTGATGATGTTTTCTTCATAGAAATGTCAGGTTTTATCCCCTTCTACTTAAGTAGCCACTCGTGTTGTGTGACCCGTAGACTTTGTGTCACTGTGGGTCTCTCATTGTATTTTAGTAAAATAAATGATCCTGCAGCAACTTCTTCTCTGTGATATGCCCTCACATGGCAGGAATGAAAGGGAATGAAATCATCTTTCTGGCTGCTTCACCTCTGGGTTGACTGCTCTGCGCGTGGAGCAGGAAGAGCTCTTGGGGAGCCCAAGGGCCGAGGCTGTTGTGCAATCTGCCTGTACTGGTAGGGAGTATATGGAGAATACAGAGCCAGGCTCCTCACCATGGTGCCTGGTGGGAGGGCAAAAGGCAATTGGGGATAGTGACAGAGGAGAGGTTCCCTGAGGATAGCCTTGCTCAGCTCTGAAGTCTCTCCCCAGCTGTGCACATACTCATGAAGCCTCTCCCTGCTGCCGGCTGCATTGTCGGTCCTTTCCCCATTGCTGCTGACTGTCTGTGTGCCCTGCTCTGACAGTCTCGGCTGGGGGATACTCCTCCAAAGCTGCCAAGGAGCCAGACACCTTAACAAGAGAGAGAGCTTGTGCCCAGGGCTTCCTCTGTCTTTGTCCTTTTAGACTCATGAGTGAAAATCTGTGCTGATCTTCTGAAACGGACATGAAACTGGATGGTTTATTTTTGTTCTTGTGGTTGGGACATTACTTCTGTGACAAATCAGAGCCTGGCGGCGTATTGGCTGTCTGTCCTATGTGTAAACAGCATGTATGGACACACTCAGCAAAAACTAGTACTTGATTCACTCAAAACCATAGGCCTCTTTCAGAGAAACTTGAGGAAAATCTTTGTGCTTATAGCACTTTAATGAGCCTGAACAGGGGTGTGTTGAGCTTCTCTCCTTTTTCTTTTTTCAAAGGGCAGTATTCTAGATGAGATCAGAACTGTCTGCAAATGTGGCTGTAAAGGGCTTACTGGTATGACACCCAGTCCAGGTGAAGCACCATGTAGCTGCCAGTGGTTTTGGCCCTGTGTCCTGGAAGCTGCATATGTTTTCAAGTGGATTGGGAGTTAGTAAATAACCTTACAACTATTTGAATAACTGTGGTTTCTGAGAAGTATCAAGTTCAGCCATTCCTGGCTAATAGCATAAAAAGTACACACAGAGTCTAGTGGCTGTATGTTACATTTGCAAAGCACATCAGGCAAAAGCAGTGTAGATATTCCACTGTGCACATTCTGATTCCTAAATGTTTAAAATGCTAAACATGATTTGTCACTTGTGTTACTTTTCTAATCAATGGTAAACTGGGCCCAGGTCTTTGAGCTGCATGTGGTATTTTTAGGTGAATCATAAAACTGAGATCCTGTCCTGACAATTGGTTTATTGACTAAACCCCATCTGCACTTTTGCACTGAAGTCTTCAAATTCCTGTTTGAGATCATTCAGTGTGGTCTGCCTTTGAATGGGTGAGAGCAGCTGTTCTACAGAGTGCTGCTTCAATACCCCTTCCTGTGTGTTTTGTGTAAAACACCTTGTCACCTCATGCTCCTGCTGTAATACTCTTGAGGACATGATGCAAGCAGGTTTCACTGTACTAGGATGTATGGAAATGTAACAGGTTGGGATCTGTCTGACCTCAAAACAAAGTCCTTGCTCTTCTCCTGGGTCAGAAAGGTTAATGCAGATTACTTGAAAGCATAAATTTAAGGATGCTCTAATTCATGTAAAGTGGGGCCACTATTTTAGAATAAATGTCTTCAGAGCAGTTTCTTTAACTTTTTTTCTTTGGTAAATCTATCTTGAGGTCTAGGTACCCCCCAGGCAAAAAGATGCTGCTACTGAAAATCTCAGTTCTTTGATAAAAGCTTGCTATGTGTTGTTACTAGATGCTGGATCATATTTGAAACAGTGTTCATTGCAAGTATCAGAGCTAGAGTCTTAGCCTCGGTTTTGCTTCACTGAATAGAGCTGAGTGTTGGAAGACATTGGTACCTCTGACTCAGCTTTCTTCCTTGGAAGCTGCCTGCTGCTGAAACCACATTCATACTGAAACTCCATCACCAGGTTTAGAAAAACGCCTTCCATGTCTGTAACTCCTGCAAACACTTAGCCAGACAAGGGGACCTCCTCTGCCTTCCCCCTGTTCTCCTCTTTTCGGGCAGTGTTTGGATTAGTGGCTCCCCTCCTTGCAGATCCCGGAAAGCCCTAATGGAAAAGACTTGAACAAGTATTTTCTGCAGGAAATGAGGCGATGGTGAGCTGGCTGCTCTTTGTTGTGCTGTTGCTGAGAACACCGTGTTGGTAGGGCTGTGACCCCCCTGCAGCTGTGCGCAGTGGGAGGCCGGGGTCCTGTGGCAGCCTTCACGCCAGAGGGGATATCTGTGTGAGCAGCTGCGGGTGATGCTGGGGAAGCAGCTGCCTGCCAGCTCCACTCCCCCGCTCTGGAGAGCGGGGATTTCTGCTGCGTGGCGGGAGCCTCTGAGAAGGCTGGGATGTGGCAGAAAAGGGCTGCTAGAAGTCTCACTTCTTCACTTCCTGCTGCTTGCTCCCTGAAAACCAGCTGGAGGTGGCAGCAGGGCACTCGCCCTGTTTCTGAGTGCAGATGCTATCGGACAAACACAGGGATGGGTTCAGTGAATATTGGCTATCTTTTTACACTGTTTGCTTCGCTTTTTCTTCTCTTTTCCCACTTTTGCGAATGTGGGTGGGACTCCAGAGAAAGAGCTGGGAGTTTCCCACTGTGCTGCTGTTGTGTCAGTACAAAATAAGGGCTGGGAAAGGGTTTGACGAAAAGGAAAGAGACAGGAACCAAACTCGGTGCAGATTTCCATGCTGGTTTTAATCTTCCTTGGAAGCATGTGCTGGGTTTTAACTCTTCAGATGCACCTTCGGACCACAGTCAAAAGGGCTGTTGTGTTTTCTGTGGAGCAGGCTGCACCTTCAGCTGATCTAAAGTTCAGACTTGTACTGCAGCATCTCAGTGGGAGACAGCTGTAGCAGCTCACAGCAAAAGTACAAGCATACTAGAGAAGTGACCCGTCTGCTTTCTGAGAAAGGCAATACTCACAAGCTGCCAAAATGACAAGGCGTTTCATGCTGGCTGGTTTTACAGGACCAGTGGGGATAGAGCAAATGAACTAGTTTAAGCTGATAGCAACCAAGCATTTGTGTTTGGTAACAGTGAGGCATTTGCAGAACTTGTCATCAGTACAACTTACTGGTGTGGTGGGAAAAAGGCCTTTCAAAAATCAAGTTAATTCCATTAAAAACCCCGCACTTGACCAGTTTTTGTGTGTAGAAGACACTGATTATTTGGTATATGCTCAAGGCAGATGCATACCAAAACAAGTATGAAGGGCTCACAAAGAATAAGATGGAATGTGATGGTCTGTAGTAAAGGAGATACCGCTCAAGGTTTCCCATGCCGTAGAGTTGCACATCAAAAAGCATCAACTCTCCTTTCTGAATCCTCCAAGAAATCTTTCTCAAAAGGAAAATTAAGCATGAAGAAAGCTTTTATTACTGGAACCACTTAAACCCTTAGTTCTCTATCAGTACAGTTGGTAGTGTCTATCTTGCCTGCATTTGAATTTGCCTCAGTTGCTGCTGTGATGCAAGAACAAAAAGAAAGGGGAAGTAAGACTCTTCCTTGTAAGTGCTTTGTTGTTTATTACATATCTCATCAGGCCAGAAGGCTATTTGAGATCACTGTTTTGGTAGAGGCCGTGCTGTTCTCTGAAAGATTAGCTGGAGCGTATCTATGTTATGTTTTTGGAGGCAGATGTAACCATGTTCTGCCTGGTTTTTGAAGATCTGATATCAGCTCTGCCAGATCTGGGCTGGGTGGCCCTGTGGAGGGGGACCAGGCAGGTGGCCAACCCCTCTGGCTCCTGTGCAAGCTAGTATGAGAGATGGTAGTAGTGGAGGAAGAAAAGAGGGGCCTGCTTAAGGCCACCACAAACATTATTTACTATCATTTAAAGTTGACTGAACTGAGTTACCAGAGTGAATCTCTGCTTTGAACAGAAACCACGTGGTCTCCAGGCAAAGCATGATCTTTAAGCATGATCATTGCAGAGATACATGAAATGGTGAATTAATTGTCCTTCCGAAGCTTTGCCATGCCACCATTGTAGGTGGGGTGTTTGGGAGCTGTTTTCTAACACAGATTGTGTGGGCTGTCCCTGCGCATACACCTGTGTGTATGAAATGGCATGGTTGCATGTTGCTGAAGTCTCTAATACCTGTTGTAAATTTAAACGCAGGGCACAAGGAACTGTTTTCCATGAGACAGCTCTGATGGTAGTTTGTGATAGACAGATCTTAAGAAATTATTGAATACATGCTTACTTGTATCCTATGTGTGTGTTTGTCACACTTGTAAATTCTGCAGGCCATTGGTAGGTGCTGGGCACTTAATAAGTGATTTGGGATGAACTGTGGTAGGGAATAATCCGTTCTTGAACTTCCCCTTACGAAGACCCATTACTAAAACAGATCTTTCAGCTTAGAATCACAGAAGGGTTCAAGTTGGAAGGGGCATCTGGAGGTTGTCTGGTCTAACTCCCCTGCTCAATCAGGGCCATCTGGAGCTGGTTGCCCAGGAGGACCATGTCCAGATGGCTTTTGAATATCTCCAAGGATGGAGAGTCCACAGCCTCCCTGGGCAACCTGTGCCAGCGCGCTGTCACCCTCACAGTGAAGAAGCGTTTCCTGGTGTTCAGACTTTGATAGCTCCTGTATCTTCTGTAGCTTCACTGCACAAGGACTTACAACTGTGTGGAGTATATTGCCCTGAGCTACCCCAATGGCAGGTCACAGGAGGGGATGTCCATGACACAGTGTTGTAGGTGTTTCATTGACTTTCTGGGGTTTAACATATTGGGCAGGAGGATCGGAAAGATGATGTAATTGATAGTAAGTATGAGTAAAGAAAGCTTCCTGTGTCTCCCTGCCTGGTCTGGGCTACTGGATAGGTGACTTTACACATCAGCAATCGTAAGAAATATACATGGTCGTATTTCCATGCCTCAGGGAGGTGCATAAGTAAACATACTTTAAACATTGCCCTAGCTAGCTTGGATGTCCTTGGCAGAAAAGCAAGGTGGGAGGGTATTGGAGCTAATGTGTTGAAAGCTAGTTCAGGTATGACTACCCCAAACAATGGTAAGACATAAACGGTAGAGGTATAAAATGGCAGAGCATAACCCAGGAGATGTGGGGTAGTTCTACCTTTCTTCAGTTCTTCTTTGCAAAAATCTTCATTTTGCAAAGAGTTTAATTCACACCAGACACCGAATGACCTCGAAGAGCTGTTACTTGGTGAAGAGTGTATTATGCTGCTGTCATGCAAACAGGAGGAATCACAACCTAATGGCTAAAGCTCAGATTGGTAGTAGGGAAGTTATGATTTCTGGTGTCACTTGTTACTGAGTACAGTTGTACCTTATTTTCTTCATAAAAAAATACTATAATTAGAAACTCTCAGCAGATACGATGTTGGGAAGAAGGAAGAGAAGAAATGGAGAAGATTGCTTCACTTTCTTCTTCTGCATAGTGTGGTCAGTTCTAACTTGGGTAACTTGTAGCTGCGTATTTTGAAGTGTACGTACCCCAGGAATTGTATGTACTCTAGGAATTGTGTGACAATTAGATTTAAGAACACAAGGCTTGGTTCTGTCAGTGCTCCAGGCTGCTGCTTAGCGTTGCTTGGGGTTTTTTTAAATACTTATACACAGAAGTCTCTGCTGCCTTTCAGAGCTGCGCAGTTTCCAGTTTACCAGGTGTTCCTTTTTAATCAGGGCAGTCAATTGCCTAACAGTTTATAAAAGGCCTTAAGTGAGGAAGCAATCAACACTGTCTATTATAGCAAGAATAGGATTTGCAATCAAATAGTGACATGACTAATGTCATTGAAACATTATTACACTGGCGGCTTCATATTCTCAGGCAATATGCCTCAAATTGGGTATGGGTGAAAGTAGTGTGTTGTGTCATGTGGCACAGGTAGTGCAAGGTTACTAAGATGCCAGTTTGCTGTAGCTGAAGCCCAGAAAATAAAATGAGTGGGGACTTTGTCCGTCAGATGCAGTTAACTTGGACATCTTGCTCACCCCAGCAATCAGGAGCTGTGTAAGAAAACTTCAGGAAAAACTGAATGCTGAAAGACATCAGAGAATCTCCCCCCTGAAAAGGGATCTCCTGAGCTGAAGGGAAAGCTATTTTTAGCAGCCTGATAAACACAAGGATGTTCCAGGAAACTACTCCCATTCAAACTCATGCCTAATTATAACCTCCAATTCCTTTCATTCCCATAAGCAATACTTTCTCTTCTAACTTTTAGCAGGGTCATAGGACAATTCAGGTTGGAAGGGAAACAGCACACCAAAAAAGGAGGAAAAACAACATTCTGGCTGGTCTCATCCTGTGCTGGTGCAGTGCTGCTGGGAGAGGGGCCAATCAGAAGACAGCCTGTGCTGGTGTTCCTTTGGGAAGGCTGGGGTGGG
The DNA here is from genome assembly GCA_026283785.1 of Coracopsis vasa. NCBI lineage: Eukaryota > Metazoa > Chordata > Aves > Psittaciformes > Psittacidae > Coracopsis > Coracopsis vasa. The sequence goes on along the minus strand of JANHGB010018017.1, from coordinate 6,736 downwards.
AGTGAGCATGGATGAATGTTGGGCACAGCAGGAGGCTGGGGTCTACCTGGGCTGGATCTGATGCATCAGTTCCTGGTGGACAGCATCTCACCAGCTTCAGATCCTCACCTGGGTCTGGTTTTTCCAGGAATTACTTGGTGGAAAAGAGCTGCTGAGTCCCTCTCCATGGGGAAGTGGGATAGGCTTTGCCTTCCTTAGGGCCTGGATCATGGGAAGCTGACATGGAATTGGATGAGTGTCCTCGCCCATGGCAGGGGGGTTGGAACTAGATGATCTTAAGGTCCTTTCCAACCCTAACTATTCTATGATTCCATATCTCCCATAAATGCCTATTGTATAGGATGGAGATGTTGCCCCTTTATTGAATTCTTGGTTCAAAGGTGTGAAAGAAGACAAATCCCACCTAAGATATAATACTTTCTGAATATAGTAGCATTTTACCTTTCCTTCCCTCCAGGATGTATATATGATTCATTCTTCTGTATGTTTCCAAGCAATCAGCCAGTTTTGTTAGAGAACAGGGGAGTTTAGCACTGAAGGAGGTCAGTTCTTATGGCTGGAAGTGATTCATGAATTGGAGTGTCAGATCCATACTCCCAAATGGTGTATTTAGGAATAACGTTAAGAGACAGTCTTTGAAGACATTACTGTCCCAAATGGGGAGTATGAAAGTGCAGTCAAATACATAGGGAAAGAAACGTGGAATATTCACTCCCTGGGGCATTGCAGAGGTCAGCCAGTATAAGACCATCCTGGAATGTTTGTTGCTTCAAACCCAAGTGCCGAGTCAAAATGCACTGGAGGCATAACTGTCTCCTTAACATTTCTTATATCAACTAAATATCCATCACTTCTCCCTTGAAGGAACATTATTCTCAGTGTGAAAGGTTCGGTCAGGGCTAGTTTCCAGGGAATTACATTTCAGGTGAGGATAAAGTTTATTAATAATAAGTGTGTCAGGTCTCTTTAGGTCTAGACAAAAATGTTGTCAGTTAGAAGCTGGGATGCCTTTAACTCAAGAATTTTGTTTGTTTCCAGCCTGTTAATATGCTTTGAGAAGTTTGTCAGAACAGAGGCAGCTTCAGTTATATGGGGCAGTAATAAAAGACTTCTGGATGTAATTACTTTGCAGTTCCCTAAAGCCTTCAATGATCTTTTGTATTTTATCTTTTTTTTCCCCAAACCTGTTTGCCATATTAAAAGTTGCTGCATTCTTATTCCACACCCCATTTCTGCTATCAGGGTAGGGCAGAGAAATTCTGCAGAGTCAAGGGAGACTGCAGGGATTTCAGTATTAAAGCAGAGTTATATTCAGTATTTAAATGGATAGCCAGTTACCTTTTCATGTGTTTTCTGTCCACTTTGCATTTTTGTCCTCTCCATGTATTCTGGTGCTTGGCTTCTTTCTGTCTGGGTTCTGGGCAGGAAAGAGTGTGGAAGTAACATGCAGGACCCATGTCCTGGTTAATATGAGTCACATTGCCAAGGCTGATGCTATCAGGTTTTTTCATTTGCCTCTTTCCAACAGGGTGGGTCCCTTGAAGTGTATTTTGCAGCTTGCTTCAGATATGTTGCTCTAGCCATTATACAAGCAAATTTGTAATTATTTATTTTGGGGCAGAATTGAAAGGTGGGGTCATTATCTCCATTTACCTGTAACGCACCCATTGGGTGAAAAGTGGTCAAGGTTCAAAGAGGGATTGAGACAGACATAATGGTACGCTTTTGTGTACGATTCTATATGAGGTCCATTTCATAGACTTATAGATCCAGAATAGTTTGGGTTGAAAACGACCTTTAAAGGTCATCCAGGCCAACCCCCTTGCAGTGAGCAGGGACATCTTCATCTAGATCAGGTTGCCCAGAGCCCCATCCAACCTGACCTTGAATATTTCCAGGGATGTGGCATCTACAGCCTTTCTGGGCAACCTGTGCCAGTGCTCTACCACCCTCTTCATAAAAAAATCTTCCTTATACCCAGTCTGAATCTACCTTCTTTTAGTTTAAAATCATTCCCCTTGTCTTATCACTACAGGCTCTGCTAAAAGGTCCATCTCCATTTTTCTTATAAGTATTGAAAGGTCTCCCCAGAGCCTTCTCTTCTCCAGGCTGAACCAACCCCAGCTCCCTCTTGTTAATTATCTGAAGCTTAAATAGAAAAGCTTAGTATGTATGGAAAGTACAAAATCACCAGTGAAGATTAATCCATAAACAGTAAGACAGAGAGCACTAAGAAGACAATGATAGTTTGATAAATTGATACTGTGCTCTTTCTTGAATCACTGGCGTGGATCCTTAGCCATAAAAACGCATGCCTTTTTTGTTAGTAAAGTGGATACCTGGTATAATGATGTGCATACCGAGTGCTGACATAAGGTCTATATTGTGTATTTCTGTTGTGTAGGTATTGGGTAGAGAGGTTTTGTGTTTTGTGGAATATTTTACTGTTACTCTTTCTTCACATCATTTTTCAACTCTGCAAGACCAGTGGAGTATGTCAGGTTAACAGCTTCAAAGGTGATGCAGAGCAGCATCCTTTTCGTGGAAAACATGTTCAGATAACTTGCTTCTGTTTTGATGTCCAAACTAAGACGAACAGAGCAGGAGAAGACAGGAGAGGAGGCAGGAAGAGCCAAAGAGGCAGAGAACCAAATCTGTTTGGACAAGGCAACCTAGATGCTTCTGCTTTCTTTTCCATGGTCACACAAATTTGATCAATGAAACTGAAAATCCAAACCCGTAAGAGCTGTAAGGTGTGCTCTGTAGCACACCACAGCCTTGAAATGTGTTGTCACATGCTGTCATTATCTTTAATGACATTATCAATGTTCCAGAAGAAACCAAAATAGAGGTAAAAAATTGAATAACGAGGAGCAAGCAACTGTATCTAATACCTTTAGTTGTTTCACTTACTAAGCTGTGTAATGATTCATGACCAAACCTAACTTCCTGGCAGTAAGAAATAATTTCTTCTAGCAGCTTAAGCAGCCTACATGAAGGGAAAAATGTACGTCTCTTAAGCTGTTTGGGAAACTGTTCCCGTTTGGGTGGGAGCATGAAAGCTCCTGTTAGCTCTCACTTTTAAAGCCTGGCTTCTCAGTATATGGAATATTGGTAAAACGGAAAAACTTAACATGCCTTCCAAAACTAATTTGAAATACATCTGGTGGCTGGGTCGTCCCTCTCCACACATCAGCATGCACTGGAGAAGCCGTGCAGAGGGAGGCGGCTAGCACATGAGCCTGAGTCATGGTAGATAAGTTTCTATAGAAGCCACCTTTAAGGGAAGGGGAGGATGGAGTTTCTGTAGGAACAGCATAGCAGTGCCTGCCGTGGCTAGAAGAAACTCAGTTTTGTCCATGTCTTGTTGGTCTTTATAAGTCAAAATGTTAGTACAGGGCTGGACTGTGCAATACTTCTGTGCATGGATGAACAAAGCCTGTGTTTCAGTCAACTTAATCTTTTTTAGAATTTCAATTTGTTCTTGTCATTGAGAGCAAATAATTTTAATAGAAACTTTCACACTTGCAGGTCAGATTGTTTATGCACTATTTAATGCTGAGTGGATGAGATGTTAAGTCTAGGTGATAACAACCACAAGTTTAAGATGGTCTTGTGCACCAGCAAAATGCATCCTGGAGTATGTGATGCAACTTCCAAAGCTATGTATTGCAACTTCTTTGATTTGCAGTCTGTCTTAAAACTCCCCTGCTGGAAGCATGAGCCCCTGCCTCAGTGAATTGGGTGCCTTAGAAACAAGCCATGACCCCATATGATGCAGCAGATGAGTGATAGAATTGGTGAGCTGCAAGCAATGGTAATAAGAGCGATGGGACAGGCTTATTAGCAAGAGGGTGTGTGGGTGCTTAAGCACCAGAATGGAGGCGTTTGTTTACTTTGATGACATGTAACTTGTGACACACAAAATTGAAGGAAAACCTAAAAGGAGGAAGGTGGTGGGCAGATCTCATCTCACTCAACAGGGTTCATGTTGCTGTCTTGTGCCAACAGTCTTATTACCAAAAAAATTGAGCCTGAAAGCATGTTGACGGAGAAATATATTAGATGTATGTTCACAATGGCCCTTTGGTCTTTGAAAAAGATCAACCCAACTTCAGACTGTTCAAAATGCTTAAGGTACTGCATGAAACAGCAGTGGTTTTCTATGTGCATTGTATATTAAGAATACAGCTGTTTTATTATCCCAAAGCTATTGGGGAAACTGGAGAGAACTCTGAGAACAGCTTAAAGCATGAGCATGGGTTGGGTAATCACCTTAGGAAAAAGACACAAGAGCAGTATGTGCAAACTGACAGCTCTATGTGGAGGAAATGCATATTACAAACAGCAGAATAGTGCACACGCTAATAAAAGAGAATGACTGATAATAGTTGTTAGGATTGAGTAGTGAGAGGAAGTTGAGAAACCTAAGGTTAATAACAGGAAACTCTAGTCAGGATGTCTTGGCCTGTTCAGAAGCTTCAGCAAGACAAAGTGAAAACTGTTTTGAAGATGCTATGTATACCTCTCTAACTGTTCCCTCAAAACTCAGTTTCAGGTTCCAAATTTCTCAGCAAATTCCAGAGGGTGGCCAATGACAGATTATTATTATTTTATTTTCCTCTGAATCTTGGGGAAAATCAGCAAAGTCATAAGAGGTAACATGAGATTGCTATCAAAGTGAATTGCCCTGTGACAGGTTGCGTGTCCTCTGCCTTGCACTGCTGAAAGTCTCGAGTTTACCAATGTACAAACAAGAACTCTTTGAGAACTTTGCAGTAACTTTGGAATTCAGATATTTACTGAACACACTGGAGTACAGGGGAATAAACCCATCCCCAGCAGTCATTTCTTTCCTTACCACTTGTTGTTTGTGAGCAGTTATTTGTCTTGAGCCAAATGAAGGTGCATTTTGAGATTTCTATGTATTTGTTCTATGTAATGAATAAAAAGAATAGTGCATGTTTCAAAGTACTTGTATAGCTCTAAACACTTTAGCAGCTTCATTTTCTTTAGGTGATGTTTTGACTAATACAGAAAATTCTTAACATACAGTGACAGTAATATACATTTTTAGTGCATTTCCTCAAAGGACCTATAAGTCACTTACACTGAGACTTTGCAGTCGTGATGCAATGAACTGAAATCTTAAGATGAAAGTCAGTCGAACCAACCTTAAATACTCCTGCTATTGAGTAAAAGAATAAGGTTCACATTATTTTTCAACCTTTAGTGAGTTTGTACCATCCCAGTGGGAGTTAGTTCATGGATGGAAGGTGTTAACATCTGTTTCATCCTACTCACAGGTAATGAGGGTGGTATTCTTCTTTCTTCAGTCCAGCCTGCACTAGCATCTTAGCAGTAGGGTATGTTTTTAATGTCTTCACTAATGTCTGTGTTTGACAGGCTTTTCCAATTTTTTTTATGTGATTTCAGCTTCCAAACAATTTGCTGAAGAAGTCTTGAAAGCACACAATGACTACAGGAAGAAACACGGAGTCCCCCCATTAAAACTCTGCAAGAAGTTAAACAGAGGAGCCCAACAGTGAGTTCAGTCCTTTCTTTTCTCTAATGAGATTTCTGACACTTTTATCTGTTAGGTTTGACTGTGTATACTGCAGAAATATTTGTGTTTTGACATGCTGACATTCAGTGAAGACTTATTGGGTGGAGTGTGAGGGGCTCCACTCTTTCTGTCTCCCTACCCAACTCTTTTTGTGCTTTCTTTCTCCTTCTTTTCATCCCATAGCACCAGCTGGTCACATGGACACTTCTGTGTTTACAACTGTACAAATCTGTCTTGCACCCTTTTCCACACATGGGCTACATCTGTCTACATTGGTATGTCTCCTCTGCAGACGGTAGTTGCCTAAAACATGCGTCACCAACACCTCTGTCAGATGATGGATTGTCACCTGCAGGACAATAACCACTGCTGCCAAAATAGAGAGAAAAGAACTTTTTCATGGTACAAAATGATGACTGGTCTAAGATCAATGGAATAAGAAAGACGTAACTTCAGATCATATTGTCTATCTCCCTGCCCCAAAAGCAAAATCAGTATATGTTGTTCTTTACTCTGTCAGGAGGGACACATCTTGCCTCTTCTCCAGTGCTGAAGACTGCACAACTTCTTGTCAGTCTAATGTACATCTATCTTTATGCTGTCTGACTTAAGTCTTCCTTACAGAAATTTGAATCCAATGCTGCTTATCCTTTTTGCTATAGATACAACCAGGTCATTTCCTTTCTTTTTACAGCAACCTTTTTCAAAGTAGATTTGAAAATCTCTTTTTTTCAGGCTGAGCCTCTCAGTACAAAGGAGATACCTGAAGGAGAATGCTGATTCAGAAAATAAATGTCCTTCCACAGTGGCTAAGTAGTGGCCAGTTTGATCCCTGTAGGCATGAGGCTTTCTACCATAACCATGCAGACTTCTCTGTGCTGGCCGGCTGGGAGCCAGAGAGGCTGTAACCTTTCTGGTACCTGATTTACTGTCCCAGCATGGTGCTGCACTGCCACACAGATGCACCAGCTCCTGCACTCCTAAACCAGAGATCTCTGCCAGGTGTGTTGCTGTACAGTGTCCACATGCCCTCTGGCACCAAGCAAAATCTGTTTCTGTCTTGATTTTTTCCCATCATTTTTTCTTGAGACACCATGATAAGTGGCTATAGTATTTCTAAGAGATGGAAGGCCAGTGACTCATCCACATACCTCTGTAATCTGCCGGGGT
>JANHGB010018016.1:0-36770 GCA_026283785.1 Coracopsis vasa | reverse complement strand
TGAAAAGAGAGCAAGACGGGGGAGAGGAACACGGGTTTTATTTTAAATACAGTCACATAATCCGGTCATTTACTGTTTACAGAAGAAAAGATTTGTTAATTCTTCTTATTATTAAAGGCATTTCCTTTAAGGAAATTGCATTCTATTCTGGAATATTTTCTACAACGCCAGACTTGATTCTTGATGTGATCACTTCTCATCCTTTTGACTGACAAGGTTGACTCTTTCTGGCAAGCTATTTTTTTATGCTTTTTTCTATTATTCTTTGCATTTTCCTCCCTGTGCCACTGCTTTCTTCGTCTTTCTTTCACTTCCTTCTCCATTTTGAGTATAGATTTTAACAATTGTCTATATTTTCTCCCCTTCTCTTTTCATTTTCTGTTGTTTGCTTTTTTTTCCTCCCCCTCACCCCGGATCCTCTCTGTAGTCTTCTGATTTTGTTCCCTGTGCTCCACATTGTATCCTGGTCCTTTTTACTAATCTGTGCCTGCCTCTTTTTCTTGCCTTAGTTTCTCCCTCAGACTCATTAATTTCTTCTTCATTTGCTTCTAGGTTCTTTAGACTGCTGTATTTAACACTATCCTCTGCCCACCCCTATGACTGTAGTTCTTATTTGCTTAAAACAACTTTAACTCCCAGCTCCTCTCCTCTTTCAGCCTATACTTTTATCTTTTTTTTTTTTTTCCTCTGGGGAGCACTGACTGAGTATATTTACTTAAGGAGAAATATGTTCCACCTAGTTTTTTACATTTATGTGCCGTTTGCAAAGTAATTGTGTTGTTTTGTCACTCACATTTGTTGGTCTAAGGTGTCATAGTGTTACACTTATCCATATTTATAAGTTTCAGAGTGCTGTCTTGAATTTGTTGATCTTGTCTAATCTATCTTTCAAATTGATCTACTTCTTAGAACAACTAACATATCCATAATAAGCAGACATTATTAATTTATGTGATAATTGATTTTCCACAGAATATGAAAGTTAGCCAGGGCTGCCCTTTGGAAAAACTTTGTAAAACAAAGCTGTGCTACTAAAAGGGGGTAACAGGGGAACTTGGACTTGTTTCTGTCTTTCAAGGCACTATTTAAACAATTATTAATTGCATTATTCTTATTTTCTGTGACTCTGGGTTTTTTTTGGTTTTGACTTTTGTTTTTTTCCAAGTTAGTTTCTTTTTGCATTTTCTTTAAAATTCAATTAATAACCATTTAATTCTCTGACTAGCGAAGGTCTTGCTGAAACTAGATGGGTTTGTGATTTAGTCATGCTTAAGAAGGCATAAATAACCAGCATGAACAGAATAATTATGATTGCAATACACGTTGTGTTAGGGTTCATGTTAGTGTGTCTCAGTCAGAATCAGAAATGCCCTGTTTTTATCCTTGATTTCTGAACTTTCCTTATTGTCTCCTTTTAGGTTTTTTTAGACTTCCCACCCACACTTTCCCCTTCAAAATGTTTCTAAAGTACACAGTTAAGAGAATGCCTTGGGAGGGCGGGAGCCCAAACCCACTGATACTCTTGTATTATCAAGCCAGCGTGTTGAAACTTCTTTAACTGACTCACTTTTTTTTTTCTGTTGTCTCCTTAAAAAGGTTCATCATCTTCATCTCAAACTCAGAAGAACAATAAAAGTCTTGTTTACTGATCCCCTAATTTAAAGACAGTTTGCTTTTTTTTTCTTCTCCTTTTCTTTCTTTCATTTATTTCCACCAAAGTTCTTAGGAATTTTCTCTTTTGAAAGCTGACAGAGAATCTGTCTCTTTGTCTGTGTACGTGAAAGATTTGTTAACAAAAGCTACCCAACATCTTTTGTTAGAACAGCATTCCTTTCTGCTGCCATGATTGAGCTTTTGAAGATCCCCTGATCGTTTCATTAGATGAGAGGACTTCTGTCATGAGCAGGATGATTAGACTTGAGATTGAAACCAGACGTGGAAATCAATGTGAGTTTTGCCACTGACTTCAGCAGGCCAGTCTCTTCTGTTTCCTTTTCTGCTTACAGGATTCATTCTGTATGTTGTCTTCCATTCCTTCCTGGCTATCTAATCAAAGAAGGAAGTGTACAGTGCAAAGGGACAAGACCCCTGACTTGCATGACCTGAGTGTGAAGACAGAGCCTGTCTCACTGTCACATGAATAGGTTGGGAACATTAGCTGTACTCACTTGTCTTACATGTTTTCCAGTGCATTTATTCCCTATCTGTAAAGCATGGGTAATGTTTTTCCCCACTGTGAATGTAATTTGCCACACAAAAACCTAATACTAGATTGTGATATGCTAAAGTGAAATGGCAATGGAACTATATAAATATCTGAAATTAAAAGAATTCAGTACTTCATCTGAAATTATTCAGAACTTTGAGGTATATTTTCCCCTGTGCTTCATACTTTGTCAGGAATGGAAAATGTTGTTCAACTGTTTGGATTGATTTTTTTCCTCCTTAAATTCATTACTGATTAGTGCTACATTTAAATGTGCAGGAAGGAGAATAACAACAAAAAGAGACTGATCAGTTCAATTATACCACCCACACATAGAAATAATCTTTTTACACTAAGAATCTGAAACAATGTTTGAAAAGCAAATAAAACAATCTGTTCACCTTTTACCCATTATGTTCTTGTAGTTTAAGAGATTTTTCTGATTTATTTCAAACCAAGGAATAAAAATAGAGTTAATTTCAGTTTGTCATGAATTGCAGTCTCCAGTGTTTTAAAAACGTATAATACTGTGCTGATTACTCTTTGTTTAAAAGGATGGTAATCTGTGCATACTATCACAGTTGGAGCCCTTTTCCCACCTGCCAGCTATTTTCTTACTGTGTTTCTGGGCAAGTATTTTTTTATTTTGCTTTTTAAATAGTCTGATGTAAAGAATAAAAAAAAATAATAATGCCTACCCTGCAAAAGCTCTGCATTACTTTGCCTCTCCCTACATTGTCTGACTGTGCCTTCTACAGAAATATCTGACCATATTCACCCACCCAGTTTTGGTGGTGTATCTGAGGCATCTAAGTTAGGAGCCTGTCTTCCTACATTGGTTTCTGAACTATGCTGTTACCGTCTGCAATGGATCATGAATTATATGTAAAGGTTTCACAAGAAGCAACTGAAGAAATAATGTTCTAATATACATTTGGCAAAATCGATGAGTTTTGTGGAAAAGATAACAAATTAGTTGGAAAATGTTTAGGGGTCCATGAAGTGAGAACAATGTACATCCTGATATAGACTTTTCTTTTTTTCTCCAGGAAATAAGCACTACTTAAGATCTGTATCAAACCAATCCCCTTGCTAGAGACACCTATCTCTCTCCTTTGAGCACAGACAAGCTTACAGTGATCCAGCTTTTGACCTAACTGAAGAACGAAAGTGTATTCTTTTCCATTGAAGGAAGAATTGAGGGGCCTTGTAAAAACTAATAGTACTCAGATACCAGGCTAACCTTTTTTTTTTCGTAATTGTCTTTAAATACCTAGAAAAAAGTAATTTTTTTTTTCTTTTCCTCCATCTCCTTCTCTCTTCCAATCTTCCTGTTTGCAAAGAAGGTGCAGTGATTTGTAAAGGAATCCTATTTTGAATACCTTATTTCTTCACTAATTCTCCTGATATTCCAATTACTGAGCCCTCCTTCCAACTCAGTCAAGTCACTGGATTTTCAGAAGACAGGATGCTACCAATCCAGACCTAACCTTTTTTTGAAGACTGACTGCAACTGCAATATATTTTAGCCTTCCATATCTGTTGGGTTAAGGATAAAATCTCCCATATACGATACAGCATGTTTTTTGGAAAGCAAAGTCTATTTTAGTTTCACCAAGGAGCCGGTACACAACTTGGTAAATTGGCAAGTCTGTACTTTGGAGACTGTGATAACAGGAGGTGCTGCAGGAGGTTTGGCTGGACTGTAAATGAAACTGCCAACCTAAGGCATGTTCTAGGAAACAGGATCTGTCTTTATTTTGCTGAACTTCAGATTCTTCTTAACGCTTATAAAGAACCCCACAGTCTTTGCACAGGTTAAAAGTTCGCAAATGTTTAACTTTTCTAAAAACGCAGGGAAAAAATTAGACAGTATTAAGAGATAATTAATGTTCAAAAGCAAGGGAAGAAAAACCTAATACCTAGCAGTATAGTGGGGGAAGAATATAGCCAAAATAAATATTGAGAGGCATTTATTTAACATTCAACACTGCTGAAAAGAGTGGATAAATGTGGGCACGATTTATTGTGCTCAGAATTATATTTCACTTTGACCCGTGCTCTTCATTGGAATTCCAGGGTATGCCCCTCTTATGTGTCCTCAGTAACTGAATATTTTCAAAACTCTCTAAAATGAGATTTTAATGCACCTGTGTTTCTCCCCCAGTAATGGACTATTAAAGTTATATGCAATGCTCTGTTTGTTTTTAAACATTATTGCAAGCTGGCACATGCTTGAATACTCTAGTTTTATACAGCTCTTCTTTTCGTAATGAATTTTCCCCATATGCTAGCAAAACCTTTGGAGAGGTTAGTAACTCAATTTCAGGGATTACTAGCTGGTATTTAACAATTTAAATCTATGCTGTGATGAGCTATGGAACTGTTGTTTCCCATTTATATTTTCCATGTCAAGTGTGCAAATGCATTATTTTGAAGAGAGAAGAACCAGATTTCCTACCAGACACAAGTCTAAAGGAGATTGTTAATGCTATTTACGATCTTGGCTTAGGGATTCATAAATTACTAGAGAACTGCCGTGCTTAACCAAAAGACTGAAAAATATTTTTCTGATTTAAATCTGAGGAAACTCATTAGCTTTGTTTATGCTTTCTTGTTGAGCTGCTGCTGTGCAAAGAACACCCACAAAGAATTTATTTTAAACTAATCTTTGTAACAGAAAGGGTACGAAAAATGTGCAAGTACATCCCTTAATTTATTACATATGTAAAAACACCATTAAATAAAATCGTTACCCATTCCAATTAACTATCTATAATTATCATGAAGGTATAGAGAATTTATGTTTTGTGAAGCATAAACACAACTTTGATAAATATTAAAAATTAATTGATCATTAACACTAAATGTAATTATTTCAGGTAAGAAAGTATATCTTCTAGAAGATCCTTCATTTCAAAAAGTCCTTGGATCACCAGCGAGTTGTTCCTTAAGCAGTTACTGAGAAGTGATAACTTTTTATCATGCTACTAAATTTCACTTCAGTGTAGTCATTGTGGGAGACTTGTAGTTGTTTTATGAGTATGCGTTCCCTTTCCTCCCCTCCGGCTCTCTATGCAAAGGAGACGTAGCATAAATGTATTATCTTCTAAGTCAATGGTGACTACATCGTCATTGAACAGGCACAGCAGGCTGCCTGGATCCTGTCTATGCTGAGTTTCACCAGCATTATGGCCTTCAGACCTCCTACAGAATTTTCTTATAAGTAAATATTATGAGACATTTCAACTGTCAAGGAAAAGGATGTTCGCATAAAACTTTAAGATGAAGGCAAAGACACGCAAGTGGCATCCTCGCCAGGCCACATGTGAGCCTGGCCACATATTTCATATATAGCAAATCAAATGTTACTACTGCTAATCTGAGCTCACCCAGTCCTTAAAGTGAAGTTTGTGGTGTCAGCCTGTGGTCTGCAGTACCAGCTGCATTAATTTTGAATGTATAATGTGTATGACATTACTTTACCCCTTAATAACTCCTGGATTTTTTTTTCCCCAGTGATTTGACACACTGGTAACTTTTGAAGTAATTTAATACTTAACTGGATATATTTAAGCCATATCACTTTTAGCTAAGTCTTCAGTTTAGTAGCTGAGCTTTTAAGATTTAGCTACACACTTCCCATTCATGCTGCTCTTCTTTCAGGTACCTAGTGATGAACTAATAGCAGCTCTTCTCACAAAATCTCTTCCAGTATCCAAGATTTAGAAGCCCTGACTTAACTGCAGTGAGTGCTTGCTGATGTTACATGGCTGAGTGCCCCATTAGGGCATCAATGGGAAAGGGGCTGATGGCCTGGGAGGCAAACATGGCCATGGGCAGGGTGGAGGCAGCCCTGGGAGTCTGGACATGGACAGGGAGGGCTGATGGTACCCTCAGGGCCCTGACAGGCTCAAGGAAATAAAAACATTGCAGGGGAGGGGAGCTCAGTGTTGTTTACTATATGCATGGTCACTACTGCTTCATCAGAGCAGACTTTCAAAGCTCCAGGGAATACTGGACTGGGAAGAATGGTATTTGGCTAGGTGGAGAGAGGCAGTACCTGTGGCATCACCTACAGAGCTACAGAGCTATAGCTCTGTAGGCCAGTGCGTTGGTGCTGATAGCAGTAGAGACAGCAAGGAATGTTTGAATGAAACAGGATTTCACTGGAAATTTCACATTTGTTGAATCCGTAAGGAAAAAATCTTTCCTCAAATTGCTCTTCAAACAGCTTTTTGAAAGAGATTTTCTCAAACAATAACCACTGCATGTTAGATGTTCAGGTCACTACCATGGGTTATCTGAGACTGGAAGCATTAGGAGTCCTTCATCTATCTTTGGGCTAAGATCCACAGCTGGAAATCTTGAGCGCTCCTATACAAACACAGCTACCAGTGTTCTCAGACTTCCTATCAGATAGCTGAAGATGTGAAACTGTAGAGGCCCCCAGCTTTTCATGGGTTCCTTTCTTGTGCCCATGGGAATCTGGAAAACCTTTGATGGTTTGGCTTAAGTAGCTGATGGGCAGGCCTTTGGAGGCACAGCTGTTAATAAATATATGTGGGGGTGGTTTTTTGTTTGTTTGTTTGGGGTTTTTTTTATAATAAAAATGCTAGAGCATTTGAGGGTTTTTTTGGGATTGTGGTGGTGAAAGCAAGCATCAACTGTTTAATGTCACAGAGAACCAGAAATTCTCTTAAGTCAGTTTTGGATCATCACTTTTGGGCTTATGGAGGCCAAAGGTCATGTGTAGCCACAGATCATGGAAGGAGCCAGTGAAAGAAGGGTAAGTTAGCAAGCGTTTGTTAGGGGTTAAACCACCACAGTCCTAGCAACTCAGTTATTTCAGCTCTTGAGCACAGTTACACGAACATGAACCCACTGGGTTTATAAATCTTTCCCATAAGAATGTAGTTTTTAAAGTGTCTACAAGTTTTAGTGTCTACACAGCTAAATATGTGAATCTTCTTTGTATTTTATTCCTTCTCTGCAAGTTGCTTCATGGAAAGGAATTGTTCATGTGTCAGGTGTAATTTTGTTTGATATGTTCAGTATTTTTACAAAAGAATGCACTGGGAAAGTAATATACAGCAAATTGGTCTTCTAGAGAAGCCAAACAATACTGCTCTGCCTATTGAAAGATCTTCCTACTTAAAAGTTGATTATTCTTGTTCTTAAAAAAAATGAGAAACCATTTGGTTTAAAATGAGTAAGGAATCTATCACAGAACCACTGAATTATTAACGGAAACCTTGACTCTAGACTGTTTTGATGGATAAAACTAATTTATCTCTGTCTCCCTGAGATATTTATATCATCTGTCTAAACAGCATGAATCACAATTTAAATTATATCAACTTGTGCCACCTCTGGGGTAACAAACTGGAGCTGTTCCAATTGAGTGTTGCTTTCCTTCATTTTAATCATTCACAATATCTAATTGATTTTTATTACAAATGTTCTGGTTCCACTTTACAGTGAATTTGTATTCATAAGGGGAATGCCACTAATAAGCAATATCTTCCTCCCTCTCATATTTTCTACCCTTTCAGTGCAGGTAGAGAGGAAAAGTGAATATTGTCTTTGATTCTTGAAGTGTGCATATGTACCCATAGACATAACCTTATTTATACTGGTTACACACACAGAGTAATAAAAACACATAGTTTTTTACATATATAAATGTGGGGTTTTTATACCCTTCAAATAAAAGACTCAAGCTATGAAAGACAATTTGGTGTCAGAGCACTGTCCAGTACATAAAGGTACTTAAACCATGTATTACCCTTGGCATGCATTGCATCTGGAAACAGTGAAATTTGAGTGGCAACATTTCTGAAATTTTCATGCCTTGCATATACTTTTTCTTAAACAATGGCCAAAAAAGAATCCAAAATTGGCCATGAAATGAACTGCCAAAAAATTTAGTGTAATCAATAATGACTTCTGTTGAGTGAAAGCACATCACTTGCAGATCATGTATTCTGATGCAAACTTTAAATGTTTTCTTAAAATATTCTTCTGTGAATGCTAATACTTTTCATCTCCAAATTCAGCAATAGTACTTTGAAATCAGCTTACTTGCAAAACTTGCGCTGCGATATGATTAGAAGGTTTTCAAACTGCTTTTTTGACATTGACTGCAGTGATGGAGAACACACTAAAGTATTAAGTTCCTTATCTCAACATGAAACAAAGAGGTTATTGCTATAAATAATATTGCAGAGCATTAATAATATAAATAGCCATAATGCTTAGTTGATTTATAACCTGAAAAATAAATAACATCAGCAGTCATGCCCTCACACCCATCTCTGGCATATTTTCTACATTTTAAAGTGTTCTAACCAATTTTTTTCATTTTAGAACTCTATTGAATATTTGTGCTATTTGAATATTTGAATATTGTGCTAATCAATCCCTGCAACGCATGACACAGCAGGTGCATAGGACTATTATGTTTTTTGCTTTATATACTAAAGGAGTTTTCGTTAAGAAGTATATACAGTAGTTTGTTGGGGTTTTTTTTCAATCCATACCTCTGTTGGAGTTATGATTTAACAACATTAATGATGTTTTTGTTGTTAAAGTGAATCCAGTAATAACTAAATTGAGATGATTTGTCACCAGTTTTTGTTTTAATTCCAGAAGTCCATTTCAGATAGACTTAGAGGAGCAGGAGGAATGCAAGCATCGAAAAGAGCTGAAAGGCAAACTGTGTTACAGACCTTGTGTGCTCTTGTCACAGTGACTCAGTCACTCAGGCAGCCCAAAGGCCAGTGCTGAATGTTCATATCTGTTATTCTGGGCTACTCCAAGGTCTGGACACCTTAAATTAACACTAATAAAATGGCTTAACATAAGAATATCTAAGTTCAAAGTTTGGGGGTTTTTTAGTATTCTTTTGAGAAATAAATAAGGTTAAGTTTCTTTTCCTCCCTAAAGGCCTCTGTGCTTACTGTGGTTCTTTGAAAATCTCTGATGCAGTTTTTTATCAGGGCTGTGGTTTGCTGATGTGGGGCTTCAGTGACAAAACTGGCTTGAAATGTTTGATTATTAGGTGGCTGTTTTCCTTCAAATTTCCCCATCTTTTTTAGGAGCTGTTTCTAAATCCAAACCAGTCCCCTTAACTAATCTATATTTTAGCCTCAGAGTATCAGCATATGGAGAGTAGCAGGTGATGGGATGTGAAGCAGGAGCCAGTATTTTTGTGAATTCCTCAGCACTCCTGAACTTAATTTCATTAGGGCAGAATCCCTAGGTTTACTGCAAAGGTCTAGAAGACATCTGATTTTCACTGGAGATAGCACAACATAAACAACCAAGACCCCCCAGCCTTAAAGGGAAATTAATTTCAAACCTATTGATATAGAAAATAAAAATTACGCAAACATTTTTTTATTTTTTTTTCCCCCAGAATCTGCAACTCCAACAATTCTGAAAGAAAGAGACTCAGAGATATGCTTCAGTTGAATGCAAGCCATAGTTACTGAGAATTTCACAAAGGCAGCTAAACTAAATAGGCCATTCTGCTAATCTTATCCTAATGTAATCTGAAAAATTTGCACTAGCGTTACATTGGTGTAAAGTTGCAGAATCTGCTTCACTAACTACTGAAAAGAAAATCATTCAGTTGGAAAGAACTATTAAAAACATCTTCACTACATTGGTCTAGGTTGATAGTGAAGAACAATATTTCATTCTTTTTACTTTCCTAAAATTTTCAACTCTTACAACTCAATCATCGTTCCTATCCATCATACCGATTTAAAGTGGGAATCCATAACAACAAGTTCTTCATATTTCTTCACCTATTTTATGAAGTGTTTTTTAGATTTGAAAAGCACTTCATGAATCACTCTGTGGCTGCTAAAAATGAATAGTAATGAGCCCAATTCAATTATCATGCCAGCTGCTGATTTTCTTCTGATGGCTGACTTTATGCTATCGAGAAGAATCCTTATGCTAAACCTCACCTGCTTGTAGGAAATAGATTCCATTGCAATTTTAAAATGAGAATTGCCCTCAATTGTATTCTTACACAGAATGATTGGGCTTTAGCTATCAAAAATATGTGACAGTAAGGACATCTGAGTGTATTTTAATGCCTGGTCAAACAGCCTGGATCTTTGTACTCCAATGAGAGACTTCTTTTGTAGTGAGAATTACTGTGCTATAACTAGTGCTGCACAACCACATAAATAGATATTCTACAAAAGGCAGTATCTCCAATAGTGTTGGCTTAATGAACCAATGATTTAAGAGCTTGGTCCTTGCAGTTTAACAAGCCCATGATTATAGTTTTACAATTGCCCTTAGACAAGGAGTGTTCTTTTCGTCTTACAGAGAAAAGGGGTAAATATAACTTGAAAGATACTATATTGCCTCATTGTTTTGGGGATTTTTTAATTTGTTTGTTTGGGTTTAAAACTAGCTGTCCCTAACCAAACAACATCTAAAAGCTCTCAAACACCAAGAAATTTGTCCTTAACAAAATCTCTATGACAATGTTAATTATCATTATTGGCTTTATAAAAAAGGTAGTTTATTCTCATACCTGGGAGCCTTGGTGACGTTGTCCTGTGACAGAGGTTATCTAGAAAATGAAAGGTCCAAGAGTTGAACCCAGTCACCTTTCTTTCAATTCAAGGTCTTAGCCTCAAGATAATTTTTTTTCTAATTTTTCTCTTTTGCGAAGTGTTTCTAAGTAATCTGCATTTTTGTGCCCCACCAGCACTCAGTCGAAAAGATAATCACAACACATAGCCCTGCATACATTCACACATGCTCTTCGGTGGCAAAAGCAAGGTAGTTAACAAAACAAGTCATCTGTTTTGACTGTTTGCATTGCCTATGGAAAGTCTAACCACTAGGATGTAGCAGAGCTTTCAGCCATAATGAGCATTAGTATGATATAAAAAAACTCAACAAAAACTGGTACAAAAGTGGGGAGGATCTTATTCAGTGGAAGGCACAGAAATAGCAATAACACTGCTGAATGCTACAGTTTCTGTAGGTATAAAGAAATGAAAGCAATGTTCAAATTTGTTTTCCAGTTTACCCAATAATTATGCAAAATAATTGTTCTCATAAACTAATGGAATTCAACCTATAAGTAAGCTGATATCCTTCTCCTTTTTTATTCAAAGTGTGTCAGAATATTTAAACCCTGCCATAGATTATTGTAAGTGAAGCTAAAGAAAATGAATAAACAAATGTTTTTTTGCACACATACAAGTCTAGTGATACACTGAATTCCAAAGTCCCACCAGTTAAGTTTGTGTGTCCTGTTCAATCATTGTATGCTTCCAGGTAGTGTAACGAAGAAAGAAAGCCAACCTCAGAGGACTGTTCAGCCCACACAGGACCTGACTCACCCTACAGAAGTGCCTGTCTCTCATGATCGATTACAGCTGGATTCCAGCAAAATCGGGCTTCCAGATTGGTGCCTTGAATACGTATGGTTCAGATGTGAATTCAGAACTTGTCAGAGATTTTACTTTTGTGTCTTTCCTCTTGGACCTATAGTTATGCAAACGTGGTAGGAAAACATTTTTGGAATGCACTTAGAATGAAGTTAAGAGCCTAAGAGTTGCGTGGAGACCTCATAGCAGCCTTCCAATATCTGAAGGGGGCCTATGAGGATGCTGGAAAGGCACTCTTCATCAAGGACTGTAGTGATAGGACAAGGTTTAAACTTAAACAGGGGAAGTTAGGGTTAGATATTAGGAAGAAGTTCTTTACTCTCAGGGTCGTGAGGCACTGGAATAGGTTGCCCAAAGAAGTAAATGCTCCATCCTTGGCAGTGTTCAAGGCCAGGCTGGACAGTCTTGGGTGACATGGTTTAGTGTGTGATGTCCCTGCCCATGGCAGGGGAGGTGGAACTAGGTGGTCTAAAGGTCCTTTCCAACACAAATCATTTTATAATTCTATGAAAGGCATGTGATCAGATCCAAATGACTGAGGTTTAAATTACATCTTTCAGCTGACATGTTTTAATTCCTAACCTATTGCAATGTTGTAAGTGGCTAAAATTCTACAGGTGTTTTCCCTTGAAAACTTGACTCATCCTTCTAAGGTTTAGAGGCCCAATGGTAATTTTCCAGCATAAACTGGACCCATGCCCATTTTACACTGTGTCTAACATTTCAAATGAATTTTCTGTCCCTGCTGGGATGTATTGAACAGGTACATCTCAGGATCTTTCAGCTAAAGGCTTAGTCACATCATCTTTCCAGGGCTGACATGAGTATACACTCAGGCTCTTCTTGATCTTTCCCAATGGGGAGGCCTTAGCCTATGGTGTCCTTTCGTTGTCCTTGGTGTGTGATCCTATGTTTTGTATTTCAAGATTCAATTAACTTTTATTACCTCAGTCCTTCAGATTCTCAGTCCTGTTCATTCCATATAATTTTCCATCTTCACCTTTCTACTGAGGGCTTATGGGTTTGTGTCATTGACCAATGATGTTAGCATACTCTGAATTTTTGTGTCAGTATCAGTAAAAAACACATTTGGTCCCAAAACCATCCTTTGAAACATCACCAGTAATCTATACGAGTAAAATTCCTTTTGGTCCTAATGTTTCCTTCTCTTAAATGAAGTTGTGATTTTTTTTTTTTTACTAAGTGGCATTGTGTCCAATACATAAGATCTTATCAGCTATATTTCCTGTGTTCCTTTTCTTAAAATAGCAGTTACCTATAAAGAGAGATACTAGGTTAATTTGGCATAATGATAGTCTATTTTGGGGATGAATCGGTTACTTATTATATTTTTCATTTTTCATTACTTCAGTGTCTCTAGCTATGCAATGCTTCATAATTTGTTTCAAACCCTTGCACAGCTCATGAGGTTACAGTCACTTGTTTTGATATTGTCTGGATCATGCACATCCCTTTTTCTTAAAAGAAAAAAACATTAGTTTTGTTATTTTTCAGACATTTGGCTGCCGGTCTGATGTATTCATTAAAATACTTTGTTATTAAACTGACATTTCATGTGTGAATATTATAAGTTCTCTTTAATGGAGATTATGGGGTCTTGCTCTTCTGGTCTAGACACTTCCTTAAAAACAGTTTTATGTCTTTGTTTTGTTCTCATCTTAGATGAGTAATTTTCATTTCCACAGAGTGTATCATTAACCACACTGCATTTGCTGCTGTAGTCAACATCCCCATATTAATTTTGTTTTGGACTGTCTGTAAATTATCTTTTATCTTAACTGCGTTTTGCTGCTGGTGAAGCCACTCTTTTTCCTATTTTCTTTTTATTTGGATGATGAAAATACATTTTAGTACTTGCATTTTTGCAAGATCTGACCCTGCCTAACATTTTCTGTTCTCGCTTTCTCCATCTATTTTCTGACATCTGACAGTTTTCCTTGCATATTAGTTTAATTTTCCACCCTACAAGCTTTCCGCATAAGCCAGATATATTCTCTGAGGTGACTGCTCATCTAGTTAGAAATGGAGTGCTTTGTTATAAGAGGTTTTTCCATGTGTTTGAAGCTTCAAGTTTTTCACAGCCCACAGCCACAGACTTTTTCTTGAAGGAATTCTAATACTTCCTCGAGTCCGGGAATTTTAAGACTCAATTGTTTTCTGATTTTTGTATTTTCTGATTTTTTAAAGTGAAAATCTGATTTATTTATGTGTAGCATTTATTCATTTTACAGCCATTTTTTAAAAAAATGAATGAATGTGTCATCACTTACTCTGAGATAGCTCTCTTGATGAACTATTTAGTAGGGTCTTGTAGCTCACTTTTCTCATGTTATGTGTCACATCCTCAGATAACTGTGTCTAACCCTCATTGGTAGAATTGATTTTCTGTGAAGTTACAGTATCACCTCACAGTTCTCACAGTGCTCTTTACTCTTTATTTACTATTTCATAACATTATTTGCTTTCTAAATCGTGCAGAAATGAATATACAATAAAAGGGATCCTACACAAACCTATCTGAAAGGAATCAAAAACCTTTTGCACCCTCTCTAATTTGCTTACATCTTATCAGATACTTGGTTTACAGTTCATCACATCACTATTTTTGCCATGAAGAAGACCATAAGATTAGTACATGTCAATGTGGGAAATAAGCAAGAAGAGATTACTATGTCAAACTGATATGCAGTTCTACTGTATTGTCTACATGATAGGGAAGATACAGTGAGTTATACAAGCTAATGCAGGCAGTTTTATGGCCTTCTACACCCCAATATAGTCTTCTCACACAAATTTTGGGGCAGAATATTCCCGTTACTTTACGATTAAAAAATAATTTAACCAATTGGCAAAATTAGGACATTTTAAGAACATGATCAAGGTAAAAATTATTAATACAATCTTACAAGTTCATATTAATTAAATTCCTTATAGTTGCTTTCAGTTTCATGCAGGAGATCTTCCATTATTTCTCTCAGTTTAATTTAATTTAATTTTGTTTGTATTTTCTTGTTAAATAAAGCCAAAAAACTGCTCTGTATGACTAGTCTCATGGAAGGCTTTTTTTAATTTTCTTTAAGCAGGCTGTATGAATCTTAAGTGAAATTATTTTTTTCCTCTGTGCACCATATGTTAGATTAGTGGATCTCTAACTGAGATAGGTTATTGCTGCTGGACCACCAGTACTAAACAGGAGTTATTCTGCCTTACGCTGTCATTTAGAATGGGAATATCAGTCTTCCTTTTATAAGAACATCTTTTCTTCACTAGCAGACATCAAACTGTTAAATCACAAAAGTGCCTAACATAAAGAATGCAAAGTCATTGTGTTAATAATAGTAAATTTCTTCCTTGAAAGGAAGGAAAACGGAGATTTTTATGCTTTGTCTTTCGGTATTTTAGCTACCATTTTCTGGAATGGCTTACGCTGTTGCCTTCAGTGAAGCAGAGTAATGGCAAGATTGTTTTTATTATATATTTTATGTCCCACATTTTTCATTAGTTTTGGGGTTTTTTTAATTGTCCATTACTAACAGAGAGTTATTCAGCATTTTTTCAGGTGGAAACTCCTGTTTTAAAGCACAAACTAACATGATTCTTTCATATGGGTTTGAACTACTTTTTTTCAGCTAAAGAATTTTATCTTGTCTTATGACCATCTTGGAAGGCAAACAAAATTTTACTGAGCAACATAAGATACTCCTTTTTCTCATTAAAATTTTCTATTTACAATAGTTATTTTAATTCCTACTTATTGACATCAGATTGGGCTTGTATTTTTGGGCAGTTGACTCTATCTGCAGGCAACAGATACGTTTAAAATAAACTGCAATAAGATTCTATTTTTGAGATCTAGTGATTGGAAGGGAATCTTCTGTCAATCAGATATACATTCAAGTGTTTTTGTTATTTTTTTATTAAATATTCTATTTTAAAAGGTTTGCATTTGTTTTCACATTTGCTAACTAAAATTGTAAAGGAATGCTAAAGAATTATGTGATAGAAATTTTCACCTGGAATTTAGTGTAGAACATGATACTTAATGTGCAACATAAATAGTGTAAATTGTCAATTCATTTGCATATTTGGGTATTTTTCAAGAAAGCTAAAGAAGTTTTATAAACAAACTTTGCTTACTTTTATCAGTCTTGACGCTATTAGGTACGTTACAATTTTTAAGGAATGAGTTATTGCAATGATAGAAGCCTAGCATGACGTCACCTAATAGATTGAGCAGCTGCAGTGTTCTTTAAGATACCTCACACTTAGCAAATAATCAGAAGTAAATATAGTCCCAGGAGTATCAAAATACACTACATTGCCAATATTGTGTCAATGTTTAAAGGCAAAATTCAGTTTTGCAGCGGCAGCCAAGTAGACTTTAAGTGGGTGGGAGAAGGCTGGAAGAACCAGTAGCCAGGGGAGGCTCTGGGAAAAAGGATTTACACCTCTCAGTAGAGGAAGGAGCTGCAGCTGCTGCTGCATGAGCAAATTACTGCTTGCTGCTATAGCTGTCCCTCTCCTCACTCCTTTTCAGGGTTTGTACCATAATCATTAATCCAGAGTCCTCAGGCTGCAGATTCTAGCTGTTCTTTTCCTACAGTTGGTCAAAGAGGTGAATAGAATCTCTGTGCATGGAGTTTTGTTGTGTTAAAAATAGTAAACTGTAGACAAATATGGAAATGAGAAAGAGATGAAAGTAGTAAGAAAGCCCATTGTCCATACAGGATGATTTAGTTCTGTATTCTTTTATAAAATAAAAATTCATATGTATCTATCAAAATTACATACATTAGATTTCAAACTCGTGATTCCAGGTGTCTCCTCATATTTAAAATCATATTTATTCATTTCTATTTTTAATTGCATATGAACTACGTTAATCATGTTCATTTAAAACTATAATTGATGGAATCTATTTTAAAAGATGGATTAGAAAATATAAGGACTTGACACACTCTTTCAATTGCTAGGCCATGGGAAGTGCGACTGTGGGAAGTGCAAATGTGATGAAGGCTGGTATGGTGAAGCTTGTCAGTATCCAACTACTTGCAATCTTACACGGAAGAAAAGTAATGAAATGTGCAAGAATTCTCAAGATATCATCTGTTCTGGTGCAGGTAAGAGGTCTTTTGTTGCTTTTGATGGCTTAATGTTCTCCCTGTGTTATTTTGAGAATCGCTGTAATTTCTTTTCTAATTATGAATTTTGTAGACTGTGTTTCAAAAGACTAAGAAATGTATGTATGTATAGTATAGTTTAGTATGTATACCAAAATGCTTAATTTTCATATAGGCCTATTCCTGTGTATATGATGTGCACTGATTCAGAATGCCTACTTTAGTACCCTGGTTTCTCCATAGCTATTTTAGGTTGATGAAACTAGAGCTGCGTCATGCATTTTGCCCATCAAATGGTTATAGTAATAGCATTAACACAGAAATGGCAGAAATGGCGTTTGCATATACTTTTCCAGGACATTTTTAAGCTGTAAAATGATTATTAAAAACTGTTGTGGAAGATCTGCTGAATCATTTTAATGATGTATTTCCACCTTCACTTTTCTGATTTGGTATCTCTCTGTTCTCTAAACACCTAAATGACACCTAAACTGACTCCCCAAAATAAGCATGGTTCATTGTGATCAAAGTACATAAAAAAGTTTAAAGTACTTAAACAAGAATGTTAAGACCTGTTTTTCCTCTTTCTTTCCTTTGCTAGAAGTGCCCCCATTCTAACAACTGCTAAGAGTGGCTAAGAGAGGAGTGTTTGTGAGGTCAGGAGATGAGTAAATGCTTTTGGTTTTGCTGGTATTAAACAGGACATGAATTCCAATGAGACTGGCTAGGGAGTTTGAGGTAACTTTGATGAGCTGTAGCCATAGATATTTTGTCTTGAAGGGACTGCCTTTCAATGTACTGCTGACATTGCCTTTGGGGTCTGAACTCTGTTTAATTGCTAGTAAAGATGAGGAGGGATTATATGAGTTGTTGCAAAAACAGTCTTCTACTGTCACACAGCTAAATATTTATTGTAATTCTTCTCATGAATCAATCAAGATCCACCTAAAATGTATCTTTTCTGACTCAACTGCTCCTAATCATTTGTCAGAGCAACTAGGGCATGCTACCGAGACTGAGATTCCTTATATTCTCTATTTTTTCTGACCATATAAGTCCTTAATAGGTTTATTTATGACTGTTATATATTATCACACATTATGTTTCAAACTGAAAAATATACAGAAGTATACTTGCAGCTAGGATTGGGCTTTCTGTTGATATGGATTGTTTCTGTGTCTGTCTTTATTTATCTGGATGATCTTCAGATTTCAGCCATCTCAAAAATAAAATACATACCATCTCTGATGGACTAATGAAACTTTTCATAAACTGCTGTCATTGAGTACTGTCTTAAACATTTCCAGGTACGTGTCAGTGTGGCAGGTGTAAATGTGCAAACTTAGAAGGAAATGGACTGGTCTATGGTAAATTTTGTGAATGCGATGACAGAGAGTGCATAGATGATGAGACAGAAGAGATTTGTACAGGTATGTATTTTAGTTGAGTACAAGAAGGATGGTGAAGATGAATACAGGCTGTTATAAAATCATTTAATTGTATAGACCTATGAAATGTCTACTGAATGTATGAGTTAAAACATTTGCAAGAATTTAGCTTGCAAATTGTAAGTGGGAATATCAGGTGCAGAAATGAGCTAAAGTAGGAGGTTAAAGAATGAAGAAATCCTGTGACATCTTCCACTTTTTGGAAGAACTGCAAAAAGGATTTTACAATGTAATTCACTGAGGTAATTTGCAGCTTAGTGTGTTTGTCTTTGGTAATATAGGAATTAGAATATAGGAAGTGTTAATGCTTTGTAGCACAGATGAGAGCAAGATGGAGGACAGAAAGAAAAATGAAAGAAAAAAAAGAAAATCAGATTACTAGCAATTTTGTCAAGGAAGCAAAAATTTATAAGAACAAGAATAAATATGGATGAAAACTCAGAAAGAAATTCAGGAGACAAAAAGGGAAAAGAATGAACGAAGAAAAATTTGAACTGTGATAGCAAAAGCAAAATAATGAGATGGAGTGAAATCTGCTGATGGATAGAAAAGCCACCAAAATTTAAACTATACTTTCATTTAATTGTAGGATAGGAATCTGGCAATTTAATATTGTGCAATACACACCACTTATGGCGTTATAAATATTGTTGCTGATATTACTAGGGAGGCTTGTCCTTAAGATGGAAGTTGCTACAGATATTTTTCAAGCTATACACGTGCATACTGTGTATGCACACAGGATGGTTCAGAACTGCTCTTAGACTATTCATACTCTGATAATAGTACTTGCTCTGTGTGTGTATGTATATATATAGAGAGTATGTGTGTAAAATAGCTTTATCGATCTTTATCCATCTTTATCCACACACAGAGAACAAAATAAATTCTATATATTTAAATGCCTTTGAAGGCAAAAAGAACTTTTTTGTTGCATAGGATTAGGTAGAGATTTTAAGTGAGGGTAAAAAAAATGGTCCTCTGAAGTCCAAATCCAGGAGTAGAACACAATATTTCCACTAATTGCCTAAAATAAAATGAGTGTAAGGTAATAATTTTTATGTGCCAATTATGCCATATATATTTATTTGCTTGCAACTGTTGCGTAAGGTACCAAATATGGTAAAAGTTCACCGTTTATTTAATTCCAGTAAATTCTCCTTCTGCTGTTTTTGTCAGGTTTTTTTTCCTCCCACACCTGTGTGGATGCTGGTTTACATTGTTAGGTTTTTCTTAGCTCTTATTTCCCTTTGTTTCATCCAGTGGTACCATATTCCAAAACAGACCAGATGCATCTCTGTAAAAAACTAGGTTTTTATGTATACAGATAACTAAGTATTCTGATGCAACAGGACGAAAAATGATGCTAGGTTCAAGTCTCGAAGGGCTGTGATTCATCAGTACAAAAGCCCTGATACCTTATTTAAGGTTTGGAGCATTTTAAAGTAAATATAAACTAATGGTGTGTTGTCTTGGTTAGGTTGTTGTAAGCTGAAAAGCTTATGCACATAGGCTGTGAGTGTTAGATTTCGCTTTGCTTTCTGACAAACCTCTGCAGGACATAACCATATGTATTAACAAGGGCATGTGATAGGACAAGGGATAATGACTTTAAACTGAAAGAAGGTCGATTTAGATTAGACATTAGGAAGAAGTTCTTTACTGTGAGGGTGGTGAGACACTGGCATATATTGCCCTTTGGATGCCTCATCCCTGCAAATGTCAATGCCAGGTTGGACAGGGCTTTGAGTAGCCTGGTCGAGTGGAAAGTGTCCCTGCCCATGGCAGGGGAGTTGGAACTAGGTGAACTTTTGAGGTCCCTTCCATCCCAAACCATTCTATGATTCTATGATCCCACATTGAACCAAGCCTTATGCAGAAAAAATGGACACCACATCAATTGAAGATCAAAGGAATATAATTTCATCACAGAAAAAGAAGACCCCACATGCCTATTTGGTTATTGCTTCTCTCTCCCCTCCACATGCTGCCTTTAATACCGTCTCTCCTTCCACAGAATTTCCACCGCAGGAATCACTTAGTTTTATTTATGAAGTAAAAAGAAACAGTGTTCAAACCCAGTTCTGCTTAGGTAGCATTGGCCCCTGGATACTCTGTCCACAGACAGGGTGAACCTAATCAGTGCAATCAATTCCAGTTGTACTTTCCCAGTTTGTGAAGCGCTCATTTAGTTGCCACATACCCTTGATTGCCCTTGAAGGTATAGACAGGTCTTCAAAGAAAGTGAATTCAGGAGGATCAAACTAATGAAAAAACAAAAGCTTCTATTTACACACATGTTTTCTAAAGACTGCAGCTGTGAGCTATGTTTGTATCCTGGAAAAGCATACAGTGCCATGCTGAGATATGGATGTATTTTAATCTTTGCACACGAGGAGTGCATTTTTTAAGTAAATTAATTATTAGCTAAGGCAGAGTTACAAAAATGTATCAGGCTTTTCCAGTCTCAGTTGGATTTTTATCAGTCAGTTGACTGCATCACTTTTTGTTTGAGATTACATAAACTTTGGAATCAAGTTGCAGTTTATTTTTAATAAAATATCATGGTTTCTAGGAAATTAAATTCTGATAATGACAATTTTTATCCAAGGCACTTTGTTTTTCTTTTTCTAATGGAGTGATTGTGTCTTCAGTCAAGAGCAAGAGGTAGAAAATTATATCATTTAATTCATAATTATTTGAGGACTGCACAAGAGTGAGTGAAGAGTGAAGTAGTGATATTTTAATCTGCAAAAACTGCCAGTGGATCAAGTTAATTTGCTTCTTCAGCTTTTTTCCTTTTATTTCTTATTCCTTCTTAAGGAACATCCATTTAGTAAAAACCATTATTTTAGACTTTGTTGTTTATTTATCTAAGTATTTTTATCTTCTGTTACATTTTTACTTGTGATCAAAAAAATGTAATGAAAAATCCATGATTAATTTAAAAAAAAAAAATAAAAAAAAAATTAGAATGTTTTCCCCAGGTCTGAATTTGAAAGTTAAGGATATAAGTTGACCAGACTGTGATAGAGATGACCAGGTCTATTAAGCTTAACATACCTGGAGAGAAAAAAAGAGAAGATCCTGACTTGATACTTCTAGTAAAGAATTAATTTATGGCCTTAGGATTAGTAAGAGTTGCAGCTACTTAATTTAAATGTGTCATTGAAACACATGGCAGAAGTACCTTAGTGGATCAAAATATTCAGAAGCTGGTTTCATGAAGCCTCAGATTACCCAACTATCTTTTGGGGAGATGTGTGGTTTGTTAAATGAAGATCTAAAAGGTTCATTTTACTATTTCTTATTTTTCATGAACTGGTTTATCCATGCTCAAAGATCTTAACAGGTAAGAAGGGAAGCCACATTCAATGTAGACAGTTTGTAAATCAAAGCCCCTCTAATGGAATTATCTGAGGAGTCAAGAGCATACAATGTTTTCTTAGACATGCTAAGTATGGTGGGCAAGTGTGTCCTATCTTAACATTTAAAACTGTGCTTAAATCTTAAATTTTAACTATTACATTTACTGTCTTCCAAATTTACCTATAAAGTTTCAAAAATTAAGCTTACAAATATAAAAATAGTGATTATTATTAGTTTTTATGGATTAAATTGAATCTGTAATTAAATGAAAACTTATTCTAAAACAGACTTGGGGAAAAGCATAACTCAGATATCCTTTGCCTTGCTTTATGCAGACATATACAGTCTATAAATTATTTCTATTCTGAGTGTAGTGCTAAAAGTTTTTAAAAGAAAAGATCAAAACAGTTAAATTGTTAATGCCTTTTAAAAACTTGCCTCTTTCTCACTGTATAAAATTTGTTTTGGCTTAAGGCCATGGAAAGTGTTACTGTGGAAACTGTTACTGCGAGGCTGGTTGGCATGGAGATAAATGTGAATTCCAGTGTGACATCACCCCCTGGGAGATCAAGAAAAGATGCACATCTCCAGATGGCAAAATCTGCAGCAACAGAGGTGTGTCATTCGCACGTTCCTTCTATGCATATTTATATAGCTTGTTTTTATTTTACATTATGCATTTTCTGCAGTAGGACATCGTCATAGATGGTGTTTGCTGATAGTTTCTAATTTGCTCTCACTTATTTCAAGTCTGGATATACATTTCCAAGTGAGTGGGTAGATACCTCTTTTTAGGTATAAACTTATACAAATCCACACCCATTTTTGGATTAAGCTGACCCAAGTTGTTTTCATCCTTCACTTTTATAGTAAGACTGAGCAGGATAATTTGTTAATATCTGCTTTGGTGAGAGACCTCCTCTGCAAAATAAAGTATTAGGAGACTTTTGACTTAGAATGGATTGGTGCTGTAAGGTCAACAGGGCTGTATGTCAATTCACTCTTAAAGAAGACCAAGAACTCACAACTGAATAAGGAAAGTGAAAACACAAAGCTTTTAGTTTCCACTGCAACCTGAAAAAAACAACTACAAAGTGTTTAGTAACAATGCTGTGGAATGCATACAGGGCTGGAAAGGTAGACTTCACACAATATTTCTAATTGCATGGGATTTTATTTGCACAAAGTTCTGTCTAATTTTGCCATTTTGGAAAAAAAAAAAGCACAAAATAATGTTGCTTTTTACTAGCTGCTATGTTTGGTTTCACCAAACAAAGAGTTAAAAAAAACATGTTATTTTTTGGGTGATAGTCCGGAATAGCTACAGTAGTACTTAAGCACAAGCCATATGGAAACCTTTCTTAAAAGAAACTCTATTGACAAAACCTGCTATAATGTGAACATCTAATTATCCTGAGAGCATTTAGAAAACTCTCTTGTCTCAATTATGAGGAAATTGAAAAGATTGGTTTAAATAGATCATGTAGGCTCATTTGGTCTTGGAACATTAGCAGTAAAAAAGTCTCTGTAATTCTGGAAATAATAAATATCAAAATGGCTTCAGATCAGATATTTTGTTTGTACAAAGAAAGTAATTACTTGACAAAGAATTTCTTGTCAAAACAATTTTTTTGTTCAAATTTCAAATTTTAGTATGCAAGTATTTCTTTAAATTTACTTTGTAACCGGGGCAAATGAGGATTAATAGTATAGCTGATATTCTGAATAGCTCTCCTATACAAAGGTGGATTCATGGAATTCTTCCATATTTTTAGCCTTCCATGTATTTGTTATTTTATCCATATAAAAATTCTGTAGGCTTTTGACGGCACAAAGTTTCTTTCCAACACAGTATTTCTACTCTCTATTGTCCTATTAACCCAATTCTCTGTGTTTATACATCTTGTGATATAGCCGAAGTTCACCTTGTTCACCTTGGGCCTTCTAAAAAATTAAATAGCAAGGCTAACTTTGCTGTCTAGCCTCCATCAATGCTAAGATGGATAAATTGTCTGTATCTTTCCACCAACCTAGTCAACCAGCTGAAACCAGATGTGAACCTTTAGATTTTTTAAACCTTGGTGAGACAATGTTTTTCATTCCGATACCCAGGACAGCTGATCCAAATTCACTTTGAAGCTGTTTCTGGGATGATAAATCATTCTCCAGAAGCATTTCCTCATTTTCTGGGTTTTTTTTGTTTGTTGTTATTGTGTTGGGGTTTTTTCTTCTCCTTTAGTAATGACACTGAATTGTAAAAGTATCAAAAATCAGGTGCACATTTCTTGAGGGCTGTCTTGGTGGCTTTAGCACTAAACAGGACTGCAGACGTAACTGTCATGCATCCACAATTGTGTAGACCTTCTGTTTTCAGAGGATGTGCCCATGTCTACAAGTACTCTTTAGTCATGCTGTCCTGATATCCTCAAATGCATTATATTGTTCAAAGTGATCTCAAGAAGAAGACAAAGGCTTTGATGGAGTAATAGAAGGTGAACCTACTCTCAAGGTGATTAATTGCCTGCATCTGTAAGGTTTGGCTGCTTCTTTATGCCTGTTGACGTCTCAGAAAAAGTAGTGAGTGTATGACCCGGAAGCATGTTTGGATTTCTGAATAAGGAAACTGTCTTTTTGTCCTGACTTTTCCTCAATAAGTAGGATGTGTGTTCTTTGTATATCAGTAAGGTTGTGCCAAATTAGTATCTTTGTCATATTTCACATTTCCCTTCTTATTGTGAACAACAGCCCTGAATATTGACTTTGGAAAAGTGGAAAAGTATCATTTTCATGTAGATCTGTACTGATGATCTTCTTAGGTAGAAAATGACCTCCTAGACATTTTCAGCTGGGTTAATGTGGATTCCCTTCTAGTTTAAATGTTCATGCTTTAACAATCATTAATTATCCACTGTGCTCAAGCCCAAGTTATTCAAACAACATTGATTTCTATTCTCATTAGTGTCAACGCAAATTACTGTTGATGTCAAAGATTTACAATTGTTCTGTGGTCTATATTTTTCTGTTGATTCCTGACAGGCTCAACAGCAAAAAGAAACCTGAACAGGAAGCCAACTTGTTTGTATAAAGTATTACTACTAAATAATCATAGAAGGTTTTAAGTCATAGAAGATGAACATACGCTCATGATTAACACTTGTAGCTTTGAAACCGCATTCCTGTGAGAGCAGAAAATTCACAAGTGTAAATTCCTGTAATCAAACTACTATTACTCTAAATTGCTCAGTTAATCTGCTCTGGCTTTTTTTTTTTCTTTTTTCTTTTCTTTTTCTTTTTCTTTTTTTCTTTCTTTCTTAGGCACATGTGTATGTGGGGAATGCACATGCCATGATGTGGACCCAACGGGTGACTGGGGAGATATTCACGGAGATACTTGCGAGTGTGATGAAAGAAACTGCAAAGCAGTGTATGATAGATATTCTGATGACTTCTGTTCAGGTAAGGAATATATATAAGGAACTTATTTATAATTTTATGACAGAAACATTCGATTGGTCTGATCTTGCTCTTCCTTAGTCCTCCAATTCTCATTTTCCTAGCTTAAAATATACCAAGCTTTAGCTGTCTTTTTTTTGTTTGGTTTTTTTTTGGTATTTTTTGAAGGGGTGTAGTGGATTTTTTAGATTAATTAATTAATTCTAAAGCTTTCATAAAACTTTTTTTTCTATGCCTTTTAAAAAAATTCTGTAAATATTAATTAGTTTCAGGTGTCCATCTCCCTTCTAACACTCTTTTCTTCAGTGTAACCTGACATAAATTGGAGAATGGTTGAAACTTTCAAATATATGCATCCCCTTCCTTGGGAAAATTTAAATTTGAAAAGTTGTTAGATCAAATTTTATTTGTTATTTTATGTTAAACAGCAGAGAGAGGACAAGTGAGAGGAAAAAATTTGAGGAAAAGTGAATTGATGAGTTAATGAAAAACAATATCCTGAGAATAACAATTGACCTGAGAAAAAATAGAACATCAATATGTGGAAAATATGAATGTCTGGTCCAGCTACACATCCCTGGCTGTACATCTTAGACACTTTCACCTTTCTTTTTATTTCTACTTGTACTTCATAGCATTATATTCAAATTAGTTAATGTCCATCCAGCCATCCAAGGTTTGCAGTGTATTTAAATTGATGATCCATCTATTATCTAACAAAAGCTGAGATTCTGAGTGAGATCTTGCATACAATGTTGTATAGTTACTGATAAAGTTGCTAATATTGGGCAGGAGAGAAGGACTTTGATCAATACACAGCATTCAATTTGTACGCACAAGAACCTTTTGAAAACAAATGAGAGTGGTTTCAAAGGGACATGACAGATTACAGGTTGCCAGCTTTAATGCATCCTGTAGAAATTTGGTCTGGGCTAATTAATAATAGGAAGATTGCAATCACATCAAGGAAAATAATGGTGTGGTATATTCTCCTCCTATTACTAGAATGAGAGATTCGTCATAGAACGATTGTAAGAGTTATCCATAATAGGGAGAGAAGGCTGAAACAAACATGATACATAAAATTCTTAGCCTTTTGTTTGCCTGTTTTGTTGTTTTTTTTAAGTAAATATTGATGAATCACTAGCTGACAAATGAGAGAGAGAAAAAAAAAAGCATTGCTAAAAACCATCAGCAAACTCATTCTCTTGTTTCTGTTTCAGCCACCTACAAATATTAGATAGATAGGTTTATTTAATTAATAAGCTGGAAGGAGGTAGAACTGCATCCATGAGAGCAGCAGGAAGATTGACTTTGGGATGTTGTCAATTTTTTAATGTGTTATTGTGTTGCTGAGTATGTTTTTAGCACTCAGGGACTGATCAAAATGTCAGCATCAGTCACAGAATACAAAGCTAAAAAACAATGCAGTAAATATGCTCTGTAGTTAAGCATGAACTCAAGAGTTTCAAGCCTAATTAGATTAAAGCAAACCTGTAGCATCTACATCTAATGCTGTATCACTGGAACATGGCTTGAACTCTCTCTTATCCAGACATTATTGCCATTGCTGGTGCTGCTGCCCAGGGTGGTAACTGTTGTAAGAAAGCAAAGTATAAGAAAGTATGAACAGTTACAAAGGAATCAGGGAAAGATATTGTTATTTCACATTGAGTTAAGGATTGGTACAGTACTCTTTATTACACAGCCATAACTGTAAATGAGCAAACCTTATGAGAGATACAAAAGAAGGCAGTCACATGGCTTGCTTTAAGTAACTAAAACTCGTGAAGTATAGCTTAGTTTTTCTATCTAATCAGAAAAAAAAAATTTCTTATTCTTATCCATTCCATTTCCATTATGTTTCAAAAAAGCCTAATTTAAGCTTAAATGGCCAACCAAGAATGCATTCCTGAAATAGCGCATGCAGAAAATCCATATTCATATGAAGCAGTGTGAACAGTGTCTGTTCACAAAACAAATAGATAATAATACATCAAATAGAGGTGATATAAAACTTTTCCTGTGTTGTTCTGTCTAGCTAATACATAAAAATAGAAAACACGTTGCCCTGATTAGCAGATTGAAATGATAGGAAATTGTGTTTACATGTAAAGACTTTACTGTAACTGAATTAAATACTATGTTTACTTCATAAACCACAAATGACAGGAATTGACAGCCCTGATGTGAGGATTTAACATCAAGCAACAGCAGCTCCCTCCAGAAGCTTCATATGGCTCGGGGTGACTGTCAATTTGCAGTACCTCATATTGGTAACTGGATGCCTTCTTTTAACATCTGAAGTGCAGTTCAGTTTGTTACTGAATTATTTTCTTTAAGAGGTGTTTGCAACATTAAAATGATTCTCTTCCTTTAAAGGGAGAATATCTTTCATGACTTGCCATAGGAAGAAGAAAGGCTTCCTTAAGAAAATTCCTGCATTCATACATCTCATTAGCTCCTTTGCTGTGGCTTTAGCAAAGAAAATATTATATGAAAGAACATCATCCTCTCATAAGTATGTCTACCTGTAAGCAGCTACATATGAAAGCAAAAGAGCATTAGGCTCATGATGAAGGGAAATGGGCTTGGTTTTTCTTGGTCTGGATATGTTAGCATTCATATGGGGGAAACAGCTTGTTTGGATGGCATTCCAGGTTGAGTTCTCAGAAGAGTTTCACCCCTAACTCTTGGCTTTTACTTATTTTTTTTTAAAAAGAAACTTTCCAGAAAAGCTCCCATGGAGTTCAGTTGCTTTTCTTCACCTCAACTTGCAGAATGAAAGTTGCATTTATATTGCTATGTTCAGACGTGGTCAGTGGGACTCAAGTTAGCTAAAGAGATACCAAACCCACTGCCCTACTGAAATGAGAACTGATTATGTCCAGTATTTTATTACTTGCACATCACTATTTAGTAGAAGGCATTGGTTTCAGACTTGGAACTGGTGCAACTTTGTTTGTCTGTAGTGCATCACATTGATTACAAATAGGTAAAAGATTATATTGATATATTATTTAAAGAGTATGCTGCAACTCTCTAGAAAAAGAATATAAATGTAAATGAAATATTGCCTTATGCTGTCCTAAGTTTTCCAGAGAATGGTGAATGTGTATTTGTAACTTCTTTTCCACATTTTCATGAGGAGTGTGTGCCAATAGCAAAGAAGCTCTTCACACACAAGTACAAAAAATAAAAAAAAATAAAATTAAAGGAAATATGGGTCAAATGGAATGATAGACCAGTGATATTTTCAGAGAAAAGTAGATACTCATTTGATTGTATTTTTGCTAGTCTGATTATTTAATGAAATCACAGCTTTGACAAAGTTCATCTAATCATGAGATTTTAATACTTATCATCAGTATGGAGGCTAATCTTTAACTGTATTCACTGTAAAGGTCATGGACAGTGTAATTGTGGAAGGTGTGACTGTAAAGAAGGATGGACTGGGAAGAAGTGTGAACATCCACGTTCTTGTCCTTTGTCACCTGAGGAAAGTGCTAAAAAATGCCAAGGAAGTTCTAACTTACCTTGCTCTGGAAGAGGTAAGCACATTTCTGGAAGAATGTTCATGCCCTTGAAATGTACTTCCATTAAAAGAATTTTTACAGATGTCCAGCATTACTAGTACTGAAAAATGTGAACTTTCTTGGCTTACTGTGCATGAGTCACACCTGCGTAAGTTATGAGTTATGAGAAGGGAGGAGAAGAATACAAAGGTCACCTATTTTTCCTATCATCCACTACTTTGTATTTTATTTTACATATCTCAACATTTGGTTTGGAGATTTTCAAGGATGCTTTGATGTTTACTGCAGTTAAGTCTATACTACATTAAAAATATGAACCTATTCTATGCATTCTTTGACAAAGTCAGCATGAGATTTTCAGCCTGTGTAAAATGTTGTGGCATCAATGTGTGAGAGCTGTTTGGATTTACACTGCCTAAGAACCTGCCCCACTGAGTGCAGGACTGACTTCTGAAATGCAGTTGTTCTTCAGTGCAGTAGGCTAGTTAGCCACTGCCTTTTCATTTGAAAGCATTTCTTTGTGACACTGTAGCCTTTTCAAAAGCTTTGAGTACAAAAATATACATAGAATTGAAATATACATTGCAAGCAAAATGAAACTTTTCTCAGAAGAAAAAGAACCTGCTAATTTTAATCTGTCACTGTGTGAAATGTGGTTTTCTGCAGAAAGGAGAGAGAAAAGTAAATATGAGACAGACTTTTGCTATAACTGGTAATTGAAGTTCCGAATTCTGTCCACTTAGGTGTTTGCTGGGAAACGTCTAAAGTTATTCTTGAATTCTTGCATTTGACCCTAAATGTAATTTCATTTGCAATTTCTTCTTTCAACAATACTTTCTAATGTAGTCAAAAATTGTAGGCTGCCCACCCAAGTCAGCACTGGATAATTGTATTTTTCTCCCCATGTAAATGGGTAGCAGCTCGTAAGTTAGTAGCGCAGCATTACCTGCATCTTAAAAGAATTATGTGTTAACAGACTGTTGCTTGCTCTTTTCTGCATTAAGCTACAGTTTTCCAGTGAATTACATCTCTCTTGCTAAAAATTCTCAAATGAATTTTTGTCTACAAGTTAGGTGAAGCATGGGCATCTGTAGAGAATTAACTGCATTTTATTGTTCGTGATCGCAAAGATTAAAACGAAAAGAAAAAAGTGTTGATATTTGATTGATTTATTTATATTTTCTTAAATGCTGACTCAGTCTTTTCCTGTTCTTATTGGATGCTGAATGTCTCTTCTCTCATCTGCTTCACTAGGAGTTGTGTATGTTGAACATCTGAAGTCAATTCTATGATTTAATTGCATTGTACACTATGAGAGTCGAATGGCAGAGACAAGAATTACATACATAAAACCAAGTTTAATCTGAATTAAAGTACAGTCTTAAGTTGTGGAAAATAATGTTCTATTTATATTTTAAATTTTGAAAGTTTTATTAATATAGTGTGATATATTTTTCCTGAAAAAAAACCAAAAAAAAACCCCAAACCACCCCAAACCCAAAAAACCCCACCTGAGTATTAATGCTGGCAGTGCTCTCCAGTTGGTATACTAGCAGTGAAATAAGTCCTTTTCAGGTGAATTAATTTGACTGAATGATCTGTTGATCAACATTTTAAAATGAAGCGCAAGCAATATCTATTGGAATAAAAGATATACGTGATAGTGGTTTTCA
Organism: Coracopsis vasa; assembly: GCA_026283785.1. Lineage (NCBI taxonomy): Eukaryota > Metazoa > Chordata > Aves > Psittaciformes > Psittacidae > Coracopsis > Coracopsis vasa. Next base: position 6,516 of record JANHGB010018016.1, on the reverse strand, counting down.
CTAAACTTCGTTTGACTTCCAAACAAGAAATCACCAAGTTGTATGAGGAATGCAAATGGCATTCCGAATCCATGGATGTGGATCTAGGACATGGTATGATAGACTGATGCTGCAATAAAGGATCAAGAGATTCTGCAATCCATGAAACAAACAAATAATAATAATAAAAAAAACAAAACCCAAAAACCAAAACCAACCAACCAACCAACCAAACCTCCAAAACCCCCCAAACCCTCCAAAGCCTCAAACCCAACCAACCAACCAAAAAAAATCCAATCAAACGAAACCTCTTTTAAGTCTTCTGGAGAGGGAAAGGCCACAGACTTGTAAGAGCAGCATACCGGAAATCCATAGGGAGGATACTGTGACAAGAAACGGAAAGTTCCAAAGGAAATCAAAGTGAAACTTTCCATTTGAACATCAGTGTTTTGGTAACCCCCTTGTAACATTTTTCTCCTAGTCCTATCATTAGGTACTCTCTAAAAATTACTTTCCCTACAAAAGCATGTTGAGGATGAGGAGAGAGATTCTAGCCAGCTTCATTCATATAAAGTGAGTAATCCCTTTTACCCTTTTATTCCTGATAGTGGTGTTTGTTTTTTTACTTGCTGCATGACTTTTCACTTTAGATATAATACTTTTACAGTGAAAGTCTGTCCTTTTATGAAGACTGTACAAAAAGACCAGTGCCAGAGAGAAAGGAAAAGACACACCAAAAAATCCTCATAGTAAGAAATAAAGAGATAACATATTGTTGTCAGGATTAAGGGACAAGAAAAACCCCTTTTCACTTTAAAATGTCCATCACACACTTGAGTTGCCCCTTAGGGCAAGAAGCAGATTTCAAAATAGTTATAATAAAAAAGCCTTCAGGAAGAGAATTGAAAGTAAAAAGAGTAGGTTTTGAGAATAGATGAAAGTGTTTTGTCTAAATAATGTTGTTCTCATCACTTACCCTTAGAGAAGGCAGATATTCCATGGCAGTGATCTAAAGACAGATAAATGATAAATATTATTGGTGGTGTCTTTTACAAGTTTAATCTCTTTTCTGTAATTGCTTTTATTTATTTGTCATATGGCGAGAATGAAACTGTTTCTTTATCTGTGAAATGGCAGAAGCGCAGCTAGTGGCATGTGCCAGATCATGAGAACTAGTTCTGTGCTATTACCACTGGAGCCTTATTTACAATAGTTTTATTTCCCTGCAGTTCTGGTCTTTGTTGTAAGTGCAGTTATTAATGAAGGACTTTGGGGTCCAGCTCTATTACATTTCCAAAACAAATCAATCAAAACCTGCTCCTATTTCTATCAGGTACTTATAGAAAGCATTGTCTCCAAAGTCTGTGCTTGTTGACATAGTAAAGGAAGATGATAGTAGAAGTTGCCGTTTGAATAATTCACTATACTTTATATATGACAGGACGGGGTTAGAACAGAAAAGTGTAAACAATCCTGAGGTAAAATCTAGGTTACTATCCCTGTTACAAGCTCTTTATTACAGCCTCTAATTATGCAAATCGCAGCGTTTAATTGAAGTGTAAATTACTCTAATGTACATAATCTCTGAATTTGGCCTGCTGTTTTCATTCATTTTGCATGACCCTTGCATTCTGAAGGAGGTCTTAATTAGTGTTATAGGAGACAGCCTGGCAGCAAGTAATGTTATGAGTTGGTGTAACAAGAACAGAACATAAAAGCAAGTCATGCATCACGTCTCTAGATTTCACCTCATCAACTTTGAGACTGAGCTCTGTTATGTATCTGTGAGCTTCAAGCAGAGAGGCACCCTAACTGTACTAGCACTTTAATGCCAAATGAGCTGGCATAGCAATAATTGTTATACAATTTGGTATACCCTTATACGCTGGACTGGCACTCTGAACTCCACTTGTAGTCTGTTGAAGGCAAAAGGAAAAATATAGATAAACAGTTGCATCACACTCCTGCTAGATTTGTCTATCAGGACTTTAAATCACTGGATTTTAAGCTGCTGCTCTGATTCAGGCTCTGCATGAGCCTCCCTCTCTCTGCTAATTGAAGCAGGATCCTCTGGAAGCTGCCTTTTAGTCTTTTTGAGGAGACAGCAAGTAGGGACAAAGGAAGCAAGGAAGGACTGTAAATCAAGAGAATATTTCATTTCTGTCTTGAACCCATATTTGCAATGCTTATAACTCAGTAATAAATAAATAGTTCAGGAAGTACTTTGTTTCTGCATAAGTGCTTTTTTAATCTGTTGGTAGAAGCAAGGTGTGTTAGAAGTTGGCTGTTTCTGAGATGTAGGTGATACTGTAAGAGTGAAGTAGTTCACAGAAATTTCTATACTAGAATTTGTTAATGTGCTGAAGTTTCCCACTTGTTTCACAGTGGGACCACCTGAGCAAGAAAGGATGTAAATGAAGCCTTCAGACAGCTGAAGAAAGTCTCAAGATTAGAGGCCTTGTTTGCTAATCACAGGCAATTTCAGTCACTTTGAGATCTGCTGGAAGATCAGGATAGCTCAATGCAAGTAATGTAGGTCTCTGCCTTACCTCTCAAGTCTTGATCCTCCAGGCAGGATTTGAGGAACCTTAACATATATATAAGTCCACGAGACCTGATGAGATACATCCCAGGGCCCTGAAGGAACTGACAAATGTAGTTGCCAAGCCACTACGGTGAAAAAAGATAAAATGAAGTAAGAAATTTTTTGTACTCAGTAGCCAAATCTGCCCTAGGCTACTAGCCAGCCAGCTTGTGTGGTTCTGTTTCTAATAAGCCATATGCCTATTGGAGTTGATTTGGAGGCATGTGTATAAGTAGGGTTAATCTGATGGATAAGACTGGGTAGGGTACTGGTATGTAAAAAATTGGATTTACTAATTTCACAGCTCAGGGAGGAACGTGGTTTTCTGATGGATGTAAGCATTAACCACATGAAAGGTCCCTCTTATTCTCTCAGTTGGTGCTTCTGAAATGCTACCATCTCTGAACAGCTCACATATTTCCTTTTGTATGTGATGTGGTTTTCTTTATTCTTGTTCTCTTGATTGTAATTCTTCTTCAAGCAAACAAAGAAGACCTCTTTCATCTGTGAAAGATATCTGTGAAAGAACGTGAAGGCCAGGACTGCCTTTTCTCTGGCAGCTAGTTATATTCTGTACATAGTCTGCTTTGTATCCCAGTCTTGCTTAATTGCTCTGAGCCTGTATCTTCCCATTTTCAATTGGTGAGAGTCTCTCTCGCTGTTTTCTAAATGTCAGTATTCAGTGATAGTTAGTGTGTCTATTGACACAGTTGGCCTTTTTTTCAGGCACCCTTGTTTTTTTAAAATTGTTTGAGCTTGGCTTGTTTAGCAGAGCAGGGAACATAATATAGAAGGCAAACTGAAAAATATATTCTTAAGGTATGTACCTTATGTCTGTATAATATAAAAATCTCGGCACTGAAATTGTTAACCAGGAAAAGAGTATGTGAGAAATAAGAGTTTTGCTGTAGTGTTGTGTGTGAATTTGGGTTAAACTTCCCATGCCTGTTCCCTTTACATTTTGGTGAGATGTGTATCTGTAGATGATGCACATATATTAGAAGAATTCACCATATGTTAATAAGATGAAACAGTTCACAGTCTTAAGTGATTAGCTTATGCTGTTTGCAACTGAAAGGACATGGTTAGTGTTCAAAAAGTTCAAGCAAATCTTTGCGTAAGTGGATACTCTCAAGTGCTACGCTTTGCAGCAGGCTGGCAATTTTGGAACATTACTCTGCAGTGGATTGCTGTAATTATCATAATTGCCATTACCTAATCAAAGAATGGACTGACACTCATTTGTGCTCGACTTCCTCTGAATCTTTTGTCTAGTCTGTCTCTTTCATTTGATCAGATAGTGAGCTGCATATAGAGCCTCCACACATCAACACTTTTGATAGATGGTATATGCTTGTAGAGTCTAGAAAGGGAATATATTATTGTCAATGCTAGATGAAGAAACTGCATACGCTTAAGCACTAAAGCCTCATTGTTGAAGGTTTGAGGTAAAATTTTGTTAGTTTCTGCTGAAGGATTCCTAACATTAACATTAAATATACTTTCTGGTTTGATATACCAAAAAAATCATAAAGAGGTAGAACATAAGCTATTTGTTCAAGTCAGAGAAGATATAACAAATTAAAATTAATAATAATTTTAAAAAGTAGATTAGATTTTTGCTGCTCCAAGTTGTCTTTGCATTTTGGTTCACTTCAAAAGTGATGTCTGTCCTGAAGTAAAGATTTATCAATGTATTGAGTACTTGCAGAGATATGGGAATGATTCACACTGCTGAAAAAATATTAATTGAAATGTGCAAGGGTAGTTGTATGAAGGAATGTTTATGCAATGCATGCAGTACAAGAGATAGATACAGGTTCATTTTACATTTGTGGACAGATAAAAGCTATTTAAAATTAAAGTACCTTTGAGAACCTTCTCTCATAACTTTTATATGTCAAGTATTAGTAGCTTCATCACAGTAAAAGGAGACATGCCAAAAGAATCTCTGCTGGGAAAAAATAAGCAACTGAGGTGTGTGTATGTGTTTATGTGTAAGAGCTGATTAGATTTCATAGTTTGTTGACTAGAACAAATACCTTATATAAAGTTGTGAATTTGTACACAGCAGCAAAAAGTGAGATGGAGGCCTGTATTGTCCAAAATTTCTGTTCATCCTCCTGAATGTATGTAATAAATGATAATTTAATAAATGTATATATATTTGTATATTGGAACATTATTGCATGAGTCATTTTGAAATGCAGAAATGACTGGTGTATGCGCAAGAGAGCATTTTTATATACCTGTACAGCTGCCTACAGGGGGGAAACCAAAGTCAAGTTGTTAAATATACGCTAGTTATTGTAAACACAGTAGAATATTCTGAGTGAGTTTCATCTCTTGGATTTATCTAAACATCAAAATATGAGATAGTTCAGCCTGTCTTTTCTGTGGAATGAATGTACCTCTAAACTGGAGGCATTTTGTCCATTTCTTCTATATTTCTGTGTTAACTGTAAGGTGAATTGTCATCATTCATACTTCTCCCTACTGTCTTTAAAGAGAATGACCATCAGGCTAACCTGTGTTTGCCTGCATTTGGGTTCTATGAATCCCACCAGTTTATGAAATTATTCACCCCAACTGTAATGTATTACTAGAGTACAAATAAAATGCATAGAAGCCTGCATGAGCTGGAACAAAGAGCCTCTGCTGTTGATAAGAAGATATGAGTACTTTTCTGAATATCTTGGTGTTTTGAGCTGCCTCAAAAGTGACATCTAAACTAGTAAATTAAATAATGCTATGGATTACTGCCAGGCACTGCAGTTTGCTAGCCCGTGAAGTCACATCGTTAGAACAGCCACTGACCCACTTTTGCCCTGTGCCAGCTAGTATCCTTTCCAAACAATTCCTGCCTATTGTTCAGGAATTAGCATGGATTAGTGACGGGTCCCAGTAGGCAGTCTGATTGAAGCCATCTTCATGAAAGACGGCTTGGTAGTACAGGTGCCAGTTCAGTGCCAACTGGCCTCAATGCCAGGGAACAATCCCAATCTCAATCCCATTTAATTGACTAGTTAAAGAGACATCTATCAAATACTGTACTGTTGTTATAGTAATCAAGATTGACCTTTCTGCACTGTGATTGGTGTGCTATATATGTAGTCCACAGGAAAAGATGAAAGAAATAAGTTTTCAACACACCTTGCCAAGGACCTGTTGTCTGCTCTGAAGCTGTTACCTGCTCTGTGCCTTCTCAAAGACAGCAGCTTGTGTTTGCCTTCTTGAAGACAGCACCTTTTTGGAAAGGACACCTTGACTTCATAGCATCGGTTGAGAAATCTGACTTTCCACGCTACAAAAATGATGCCTTACATTTTTATTTTTTTTAATTATTTTTAACTTAATTTAGACCTGACCAGATTCTAGCCTAATCAATGCTTACTTGCTTATCTGTCTCAGCATTTTCTGTTTGAGGAGTTCATTCTTTTTCTCTTCAAGTATGTTGCTATGTCATGCTTATGGTGCAGAATGAGTTATTCCCTTCCCACATACCTGCATATTAGTATAGTGTATTTGAAGCATATAGGTACAAAGATTAAACACTTTAAATCCTGTAAGGGTAAAGCTATTAAAAAGCTAAGCAAACTTTATTTTTCTGATCAGCAAAAATAAGCTTGCATATTTATATCAACAGTTGTGTTCTGGTTTAGTTAAATTCTAAAGTGTTGTTTGCCAACTGGATGAAACACTAATACCTTAGAGATGCAGTATTTGTAAGAGTCAGAACACTATCAAAGTAATTTATTAAGTAATTCAGTGAATATCATTTCCAAAGTATGTAGGCTTTTCTACCAGGAGCAAAGGTCCATATTCTTTTCTCAAAGTAACTTTAAGAAGTTAATACATTTAGCAAAAGCAGAATTTAAATCATCTCAATCTTGATATTTGAACTGAATTTTTCCTATACTACTTTCTGAGGTTGCTTATTTGGTGTGAAGGTG
>JANHGB010018015.1:335-12046 GCA_026283785.1 Coracopsis vasa | reverse complement strand
GAAATCTTAGGAAAGAGCAAAGGCAAAGTAGTCTGGAAGTTTTTTAATGAAAATTGATGACATAAAAAAATCCATCTCTTTTTGGGAGATGGATTCTTATTAAAAACCTTTTGTTCTATTTTTTAATTCCTTTAAAATTGGAAAAAACTTTACCATCTTCCTCTATTACAAAAAGATAAACTCCTTTGCTCCATGTCGAAGTAGGAATAGATGCTTTTCCGTTGTTATGGAGTAAGGTTTGAGTAGCTACCCAATTACCGGCCATTCCGTAAGCGTGAATTTTAACTTTTTTATTGTTAAAATAAGAAGGAAAACCTAAATCTTTTGCATGCAGACTGTACTATGCAATTTTAATTCTAATTTTGATTGATTGTGTCAATGACCCATTTATCAACTCTACCCAAGTGTACTTTGTAGCTTTGCAGTTGCGGAGCTGTGGTGCAAAGGATTCAGTGAAAGTGGAGAAAATAAAGCGGCTACTCATAGCAGACACTTTGAGCTATTGTAAAATTAGAGGACACTAAGTTCTTTTCAGTTCTTTTAAGGCTTTTTTCCTAAATGACTTTTGTCCTAATTCATAAACATGACCGTTGCATTCATTTTTTTAAGCACATAAAAATGGCAGATCTTCCAAAGTGGGCTGGAAAATTGTACTTTTTCTCCCTTGTTTTTTCCTAACACAGTTATATTCATTATTAGATCTCTCCTGCCAAGTTTCTATTATATCCAGACAACTGGACTTGGATTCATTTTCCTCATAAAGCAGTCTGCTGTGATAATGGCCAAGCAATCAGGTCACCTTTTAAAACTACCAGTATAGTGTTTGATTGGCAGATATGTATATTAAAAATAATGTTCTCTTTATGGCTTTTATCTTCTGCTCTGCTCTAGTATCTTTCTTCTCTCACTAGTTTGTTAACTGTGGGAGTGTATGTACATGTAACCAATACTGGCCCTGATCCCTTGCCCTATTTGTAATATTCCTCTCTAAGATTTCTTTTTCAGAGTCAATTATATACGGAATTTTAAATGCTGCCTTTCCAGCTCTTTTCAGTTGTACAAAGCTGTTCTGTTACCCTTCCAGCTCATTTTGTAGCTCCTGCCTATGAGCCAGAGTGCTGTCAGTTCAGTTTCCATCCTCAGCCTCACAACTTCACCCAGCAGTGACATTACAGAGAAATAGCAAGCTGGATATTACTTCTTCTGGCCTCTCTTTTAGTGATATATAGATACTGTAGTATAGTGATATAGTGATATATAGATACCGTATAGACCGTAGAGATTATGGTCCTATAATTTCTTCTAAAATTCAAATATTGTAAAATAGAGTATGACACAGCCCACATCAGTTTGTTTTGCTGTGGGTTAAAGTCACCTGTCAGCTACTCCACTGAATGACAACATCATGGGGATCCCATGAGATATCATTCCTAAACATGAAAACGGTCCTAAATATGAAATACAGCCATGAGTTTATTGACTGACATCAGCACCTCATTAAAATAAGTGGTAGGAGAATGGTGCAGGAAACTGAATGTCTCCCCTTTTTGCCAGTGGGTCACCAAACAAGTAACCAGCCAAAATTCCTTCTTAGTTACAGAAGGGAATATATTTTTTTTTAAGATTTTGATAGCTGTTTCCTTCACCAGTTCAGTGTTGTTGCCTAGGTATGCCATATTCTGGACTTCCCTTCAGTTTTGTTTGATCTTAACTTCTGTGTGTTTTTTCATTGTCTGCTAATTGTTGCTATACCTTAGCACTGATGTCCTAGAATAACTTTAGTGCATGTCAGTACACAACCTGGGTAGTTGCCATTTAGTTTTTTACTACATGACAATCAACTGAAGAACAAATCATGTTTAGTATGAAAGGAAAGGTTAAGAAGTCATCTGAATTCTTTTGACAGATTTTTTTTTTTAATTTTGCATTCTTTAAAGGCTTTTAATGTCAACATCTGCAATATGTAATTAGCATTCACTTTTTTGGTGAGATTTTCACTGCAGTGACATAGAGCTGAGCCACAGAACCCTCTGCCCTGTGTCTAGCTTGAGAAAATAAGATTCAAAATAAAACTCTCAATTTTTTCATTAAAATGGTTCTTATCCTAATTAGATAAAGAGCAGAGAAATGGTTGCTTAGTGCTTTCCCATCCACTTGTGAAGATCTAAAGATGGGTGTCTTTGTGTCTTTGTAATGTGAATAAAAAGATCCTTTCCCTATTTTCTTTAAAGGCTTTAATTTTCTCATTATCAGAGTAGCTTACCCCATATCTTCTTCCCATTATCAAGTCTTCAGAATACAGGCCAGCAGCAATTTAAAATCACCCTTTTACTTCTATACCTATTAACAGAGAGATGCAGGCAATATTGAAGTGCAGAGATTCACCTTTTCTGATGACTTTTTGTTGTGACTCATCCATTGACCCTTGAAAATGAGGGTTCTCTTCATTTAGTTGAAGAATGCATTATTTACCTATTTTCAGTTCTCTTAGAATCAGTATATTTTGCAGTCCTGTTCACGTTTGCAGTGTGCATGGTTAAAACTCTTCCAAAATCTTCATTCGCAAAGTCAAGCCATCAAATCAATTTTGCAGGATTCAGGGCATTTTGTATTTAATATAATAAGTAGCATCTAAGCCAGAAGAAGCCAACCAAACCAAACCAAACAAACAAAAAACCATTCTGTTTCGATGTATTTCTATGTTTAAAAAGTAAAATAAGGAATAATTATTAGTAGCAGAAGTAGCAAAGTTAGGTATTTGACCCACTTATTCCTTCCAAATACTGGCAGTCTCTTTCTGCATAGGACTGTCATATCTCAGTTTTATCTAATGGAAGCATCTCAGTACACCATAGGATTAGTGCCTAAAAATGAAGTTTGACATTTATAAATGTCTTGTAACTAAAAGGGAATAGCAAACAACTCTTTTGGTATGTTTCAGGCTTCAATGTAAACAATGTCTCATTTAGTTAGAAGCAACAGTGTTTAATAGACCTTTCCCTAGTGTACTGGGCCTGGCTGGGATGCAGTTAGCTTTCTTCATTGCAGCCCATAAAGTACTGTTTTGGATTTGTGACCAATGCCGTGTTGATACCACACTAAAACTTTGGCTGATGCTGACCAGTGCTTGCACAGCGTCAGGGCTCTGTCTCTGTTTCCCACTCTGCCCTTCTGTCCCTGCCCATACTCAATGGGTGGCTGCTGTAGGGTTCAGAGGGATATAGCTGGAAGAGTTCACACAAAGGGATATGCTGTATGATGTGATGTTCAACAATAAAAGCACAAGGGGAGCATGAGGAAGGGAGGATATCCATGGAGATAGCCATGGTTATGGATATCCCCTCTTCCCAAAGCACCTATTATGCATGCTGAGGACCTGCTTTCCAGAAGTGGCTAAACATTTTCCTGCCATTTGGAAGTGCTGAATTAATTCCCCTTCTTACTTTGTGCATGCAGCTTTTGCTTTCTTTATCAAACTGTCATTGTCTTGATCCACAACTCAACTTCCTTCTGTTTTCTTCCCATCACACTGAAGAAGGGAGTGAGAGGGCAGGTGAGCGAACATTTGTCTGTTAGTCAAGGCTATCCCTCCACGCCAGGGGTTACTGACAGAATCATTTTCAGAAAATTCTGGATGTATATGTTTGAGAAACAACTCTGCAGTTTGTTTTCTTTTTTTTTTTCACCCCTTCCCACATATGGAAGTTCTATGGTTCAGTGACTGACCCTGTAACTACTGTTATCACTCTGGTCTTAGTTATGAGGTGCATGTAGAAGTTCCTGGATATATCCATATATCCATAGTCCTGGATAATCCAGATATAAAAGAATTCTGGAAGAGTATGTCCAGCAATATTTTTAGAGCTCAGACATCTTTTTTGCTGAATAGTAGAAAAAACCTCATAGCAGCTGCTGGATCACTTTCAGTTAGCTGGAGTGATCGGTATTTCTGGCTAAAGATGAGATTAATCACCCTGGAAATAGCAACCATTTGTAATAATACGAAGAGTAAATTTTAAATTATGCTTAAGTGATTGGGACTCCTAGGTCTTTCTGAGGGACTGAGGCTTTACTTTAACTCCCTATATCATTAGCGAAGGATATGTTTAGCCTCCTTGGTAACTCACACATTTTTAAAATATACTTTGTAAATAGTATATTCAGACATTTTTCATATGTATCTGTTCCCTTTGCAAAGATAAATTAAAAAAGCCAAGCTGTGTGAGAAGTCTAAGTTGTGGACATATACTACTGAATTAATTTCTTACATATGTGATCAAATACAGTGATATAGACATAAGGCTAGAAAACCTTCCCTGCCCCCCTGTTCCCTAGAGGTTTACCAACATATGTAAGAATGCATAAGCTATAATAAAGGCTCAATAAAATCATGTACTTCTAGGGACTCAGCAGCCACAGCTCTCTTGCCTTCAATAGAAATGGGAGATGCTAAAAAGTTCTGAAAATTAGGCCTTAAAATGTGTTTACTTTGGTAGACACAATTTGATAATTTCTTAGAAAAAAAATCTTTACCATTTATTTGCTCTTGGCAAACAGCAATCCCTACCATTCATAAACTTCATACCCTTGCAAACACTCCTGCGTAAACTGTTATGCCTAATTGACACATTCATGAGTCACAACACCAGCCATTAACTGAAATCTTGAACACTGCATAGGTGACTGTGTTTGCAGCAAGGCAGCAGGACAAAATCCCAGCTAACATTATAATGTGACATTGTGAAGGCAGAACTTTCTTCCTATTCATAAAGGGAGATTAGGACACTGTAATGTCATGTCTTGTACATCCGTGCATGACAGGAAGAGTCTGCATTTCCAGCAGGAAACAGAGAAATGGAGGGCAGGCAGAAAGTGTTTTAATTCTAATCTTGGAACCATCAGGTCAAATGATAAATTACCAGAACCAGAACACACAGGAGGTTTGTGGCAGAGCACAGAATTATGCTCTAGTTTCTTATGAACCAGATTAATAACTTTCTTAGTGGATTGGCATTTTAATCAAAATTGAATCAAAATGTAATGAAAGAAATGCACTACATTTTCTACATTTACTACAGGTGCTTTTTATTTGGAAACAGTGGTGAATAATTAATTGAATAAATGACAAAAAGACATCAAACTTTTTCTTAAAAATTAATTATTGCTAGTAGATATTTTAAGCAGTCACCTTGAATGCCGAAGACAATGGCATCACCTGCATTGTTGTGACAGCAAGGAAGAAAGACAAAGAAATAACAACTCAACAAAAAGAATGTAAGAATTCTAAATAAGGACAAAACCTAACAAAGCAATGTTGTTTTATTAATAAACCTAATTTATATACCCATAAAGTGATTTTTAAATGTATGACTCATTCTCAAGAAGTAAACGAAAGAACAGTCTGAACTTTTGTGCAAAGACTTTTGACGAAAATATAAAGCAAGGACATTTGGAAAGCCTTCATTTAAATTTTTTCTGACTCCCTCCCATAACTATTTCAATTCACTGGAGGTAACTTACATTAGAAAAGCTGAAATTCTGAAATCCATGTTAGGCTTGGCATTATATGAAGCAATTAAATCTTGAAATGCTACAGGGCCTTTCTGCAGTGCCCATAATAGGGCTTTTCCAGAGCTCAGCTGTTGGCTTCACTTTGGAGCAACACGTAGTTGGTAACCTTGAAAATTAAATTATTTATTCTGGTGCCTCAGTGTAGAAGTCATTCTTTTACTTGAGGAAATACTGAGAGGAGTAAGGAGACTGCTTTTTTTCCTTCCTGGAGGAAAAAAGGCTGTGTTCTCACTACAGCCTAATTTTGGTATACCATTGTAAGTAGTGGGCAAGGAAATGTGTTTATGTGCTACAGAAGACAGATAGAGATTGCATGTTCAATTATTCTTGCTCCCATAATTCTGCAAATTTGCCTAAAGACTTTAGAACTGAGTCCCTTCATAGATGTCTCCATCCACTTTAAGGATTGTTTCATTAAACCGATATCTGATTCTGACAAATTAATTAGCTGAGTTACACACATTGGTTAAAAAAACCCTCACATTAGCTCTCTAGCACTACAGACTTAGAAGAAGCCAATGCTTATGCCAAAGGATGAATAAACTGAGGACTGTGAACATATTAGCCACACTGGGAAAAGGCTGATACTGTAAACAATTTTAATTATCTTAGGAGACCTACATACTATATGAGAAGAGTGGGGTAGCTCCTTCTTTAATTATTACTTTTTACGGTAATTGAGCAGATATAGTAAAACTGAGCAGGTTCACATTGTTTAGTGGGAAACACAAAGTGTACTTTTTCCTAGCATAGATGTAGGGACCAATGTAGTCAAAATCAAATGTCACTCTAGAAAGTTTACTGTCTATTTTATTAAGTACACATCTGGAATAGCACAGAGAGCCCTAGCAACAAATTTGTGAAGCTTTTACTTTTTTTTGACAGTTCTGTAATCCAGAAGAACTGGCTGACCAGGCTGCTCAAGATTAATTCTGCCTGAAAGCAATAGAAAACAGATCTTTAGCTTTACATATTATTGCTTATCAAATACAAAATGCTCAAAAGCTTTTCTTTATCTCCAAAGAGTAAGCAGTTGGCAGTGTCTTTTTTGTAGTTATGTTTCATGTTCATCAGTCCTGGTAACTCAAAAAGCTTCCAGTTTATATTGCATACGTGAGTGGCAATATGCTCATTTGCACATTAGTTCATGCAAGGAAATACAATTAAAAAGACTAAAATTTGGAAATGGCAGAATACCTCCACTGACACTGTACCTTCCTGCCCTCATGCATCCCTAAACATTCTGTCTCTGAATATTATAATAACATTCTGAATATTATAATAACATTGTTAACACAGATGACCTACTATTTCCTCTTCAGAACTTTGGCCTCAGCTAACACGCAGATGCCTCAAAAATGAAGTGGAGTAATAGGACACTTTTTTATAAATCCCTTTTCCTTGTTACTTTCAGAAGCTGACAGGTGGATAGTGATGAAGCAGGGAACTGCAGAAACAGAAGACATAACCTAGTTCTGGGAAAATTATTTCTATACATAACCCTTTCAAAAACTCTGTGCAGTGACTTGAAAATCAGATATGTTATTCATCTTTGGGTGACTGGTCTGTACCTCTAGTTTTGCTTTGAAAAATGTTAAATGGTTTCACTTTTAGCAAAATCCATGGGAGCTAACATATCAATATGGAAGTGTAATGCTAAAATAGAATTTTGACAGTCTGAAGGATTTCACATTGGACACCCAATGCATTGGACTTTAGTCTGTGTCTCGGATCCCTGTCTCCTAAATGGAGGTAATGCCCTCAAATTGCACATGGGTTCTACAGTGATGAATGACTTGTCTGCAAAGCACTCAGATTCTGGGGTGATGAGTATCACAGAAAAGCTCAGGAGGAAATTAATAATTTTGATTTCAGAGCAGGGCTTGAACAGTGTTTTTTAAATAAGGCCCAGGGAAACATATTGAACTATGAGGCTAAAAAAAATAAAATATTGAACAGCTACTACTTAAGTCCTTATGACCCACTGAGTTAGGTATGAGTATTCTTGAGAAAACTGAGTGTGTGATCCTGTAATTAAAGACTTCGATTTATATGAAAAAGTTGTCCAAATTAAAATAATGCTGATAACCTCGATACTGTCAGTTTCTAATTTTTGGCAGATTAATTTCACAGCCATGACCATATTCATGACCATATCCTCCTAAGAGAGGAAATGGTATGTAAATGTGATAGAAGCAAAACCAAATCAATGGCATGGTCTTGACACCTACTTGATTCACAAGCAGAATTGGGATGTTAAGAACCACTCCACATTTCTCTTCTTAGATTAATTAAGTAAATGACAAAAGCAGCAAGGTTCTTTCCTCCTGGACCGACACCGAAATGGGATTAGATACATGCTTTCTGAGAAAACAGATAAGAGTTTTAGGAATCCTAGATTTTGTTTCAGACCCTAAGGAAGAAAGTTGACACAATCTTTCACAAGACCCCAAGCCTCCCTTTTAGCCAACTCTTTTGTCCAGTCTTGTCTCCTCTGATTCTGCTCCTAGTTTTCTTGCCAAACCTCTCCTTGGTCTCTATTCAGTCCTCCTAATTAATCTTCTATCTCCTTCACAACAGCTGCCAGTCTTAATTTTTGTGTCAGGTAAAAACTTCCCAGTTTATATAGTTTAATCAAATTATGATCAAAGTGATTTATTGGTTTTTTAATGACAGATCAGGATCTATACATTCAAGATCAAGGTCAATGATACAATTTTAGACATTTACAAAATGTTAATATATACCTGCACACTTCTAAACACTCTTCCAGAGCTCATGCCCCAAAGTTATAATCACACACACATGTGCACTCACATCAACACAACCTCTTCTGTCAGGAAAAACTGGTTACTAGCGCATACAGCTCTCCTGCGGGGCGTGAGCTCACCCACTTCTAGGTGCCTTTTGATAGAAATGAGGGTGCTCTAGGTTTGTATATACTCATTTCAATTCCTGCAGGCTGCTAATCCACACACTAGTGAGAACCCTTACTGAGGTCACCTGTGCACACACGAGAGCAGATCTACTCATCATATCCCATAGGGAGAGTCCACCACCTGCATGGAGGATTTTTAAGGCATCTGATGAAGAGGCTTCTTTGTGTGACCTTGATAGAAATTATGGTGTCAGTGGGGAATCTTCTAGCAGTGTCAAAGCAGGTTTGCTGCTGTTTTCACTCTAAGGTATCTCTATACTCTTACAAAATTTCATGCTTCCTTTATACTTTTTCTCAACCAAACTTGATTTTGCTTCCAAAGTCTCTGTAGTTCTATGGTTACTGTTTAATCTGACTGCTGATTGTTTTCCTCTTTAGCAGGATCAGTTTGGGACCAAATGTGCTTATAGGCAGTTTGGAGTGTTGATTTACAAACACTCTCACACTCATGCTTCTGTCTTAACAGCTGTTGTTATTCAGGCTATGTCAGCAAGGGTGGGCTATGTTAGCAGCTTCTCCTTGCAATTTTTTGTCGTCCTGGAAACCTTTTCCCAGCTTTCTTGTACTTCCCCTACATGTGTGTCTAGTCTCAGTTTTGTAACATGTCCCTCCTTGCAACCTCACAGACTCCCATTACTTCCTCATTACTTTTTCAGACCCTGGTCTTCTTCCATATACAGGCAGATCATTTGCTGAATGTTGTGATGAAAGCTGCCTTTGGGAGTGAGGGAAAGAATCTGATCTGGTGGAAGAAAACCCAATTTCTCTGTATCAGACAGTGAATGTCCTTCTGCCAACATGAGAGTGAAAAAGCAAAACAGAGTTAATATCAGCATGTTTGAAGGTACTTAATAAAATAGAATCCAGAACAAGCTTTGCGCCTAGATTGCTAATGGCACAATGCTATCATAATCTTGCCCCAAACTCAGTTTAACTGGTAAAAGAATTTCTGTGAAGGTGCAGAGGTCATGAATGGCCTCCTTCTACCAGTTGCTTTCTTGTACTGCTCCTGAAGAACAGAAAATAAATTAAGATGCCTTCCACTATGCCCACAGAGAAAAGATGTAAAGCCAGCAGACCACAAGGCTTCTGTCCTGTTTCCAGACCACTCTTTTTTTGTGGTCACCCATGATAAAAAGCAGCAGATTGGCAGTTGATTTGACATTATTTTTCCAAGGAGAGTGAACTGTGTAGTACTGCTGGAGGATGTAAGGCACTTAAAACTTCTTTTTTTTTTTTTCTTTTTTTTTTTTTTAAAATAAAGTCTTTGCATATTAATTCCAGCAAGAAATCTATAGAGTTCAGCAGTACCTTATGGGCTAGCACCACTCTTGTTTGAAAAAACTATTTCTAAATCATTGATTTAATCCAGAGAAATCTCCATTGAAATTGTACTTAGTGGAAGAAACATTTTTTTCTTTCTAGTTTTTGTTTGTTTGTTTTCAGGAGCTCTAAAAGAACACAAAGGAATGCTAATCCCCCAAAACTTTACCTATCCCTGAACCAGAGTGGAGACAAGGCCAGGAACTGCCCCTTGTATAAAGACTTGTGACTAGTTGGGCAGCTATTGAAGATTTACTTTGTGGATATCAATCTACCCAGCGCCTTGCAAACTGCCCTTTCAATTAGAGTCTACTATTTCTTTTTTCCGTTTTTATTATTGTTTTTCTAAATAAAGGCTTGAGACATGAAAAAGTCTTTATTTCATAAATAGCAACTAATTTCATGTTACACACAAAAACTTTTCTTCTCCTGCTGCTAACAAAAAGTTCTCATTCATTACATCAAATACCATAACATTAAGATACTGATTAAATAGGGAGGGGGGAGAGGAAATACATATTTTCCCAATTGATCTGCCACTGTGCAGCCATCAAGATTTCCTAAGTCAAAACCCTCCTGAAGGTGAAGAACATACATAGCTGTAATGCCTGTGTTATTTTTGATTTTCTGTTTGGTTGTTTGGGTTTTTTTTTATTTCTCAAGTGAGATTTATTGACCTGTGTTTGGAATATGTGGGAAAGGTTCACATGTCCCTCTAACTCTCACACTTCTTGGAGAAAGAGAGCCATTGTGTTGAAGTAATTGAAATTCACCATAGTGAAGTTTTAAAAGTATCTTTTTCTCTTTAATGTTTGGTACACTAAAAATATATGCAAGGTTATCTAACATATGACAAATAAAATCAAGTTACCGGCAGCAAAAGGGCAAATACAGACTATATGTATGGAACAAGTAAGTGGATAATATTTTAAAAACTCTACCTTCCTAAATCCTTTACTTGGGTCTCGCTGTATACCTGGGGCTTAAAATTCCTTACATGCAAGTATATTATACAGCTTTAAGAATATGTGTTTTATGATGTTGCAGTTCTTACTGACCTCTTCTAAAGCATTGTAAATAGCTGGGAATTGAAATCTCAGAAACATAAATAGCGAATGAGGCAGACTTTCATTAGCTCCTGGAAAAAAGGTATGCTTTTTTCCTGTAGACCATAGATAATAAGTTTGCAGACAACAAAGGACCAGCTGAAGAGCAAGCAGTTGAGTTGTGAGTAATAAAGCTGAGTGGTTTGAAAGATGTTGTTGTATATGGTCTGACCTACATCTGAACTACTTGAAGCTTGGGGAGGGGAGGAGAGGATTATGCTGAGCATTTGAGAGTTTCTAGAACAAATCATAGCTGATACTCTGTGTTCTCATTGTAAACAATGTGTAAGAAAATCTTACACAGGAATCTTCCTTATTTATGGAAAGTAGTGACAGTAAGCAGACAATTTCCTCAAAATATTATCTATTCATTATGGTGCCAATGCCAGCCAGTTAGATGAAGTTTTAATAGGTGTCTTTCTGGCCATGGCTGATTTTTTGCTAGTGCTGTCCTGAAGGAAGTTAAATTAAAAGGTAGTAAGCAGGACTCTCATCTGCTTCACAGAGTTAAGACTATGAAAAGGCATGAAAAGACATCCTGAAAAAAGTTTTTTAGTTAAAAAGAGGAAAATCATTGTTGGGTTAGCTGCACCAACAAATAAATAGAAAATACGTAAGTCAAATGATGGAATTTAGTGAGGGTACTGAAGCTGTTAACAGGCGGCAATATACTACAAAAGACATCTAATACAGTGAGAAGGTGTAATCTTTTATGTTTTCATCCACACAAGAACTATTTAAGCTTAGCTGAGGTCATAAGTGAGTTGAATCTT
>JANHGB010018012.1:15767-36937 GCA_026283785.1 Coracopsis vasa | reverse complement strand
GATCTCCCTTCTGGGTAACTGCCCCCAGTTTATATACTGGGCAAGATGTACTGTGGTATGGAATACCTGTTTGCTTAGTTTGGGTCAGGTGTCCAGTCTCTGCTTCCTCCCGGCTTCCCCTCCTCCCTGGCAGAGCATGAGACTCAGAGAGTCCTTGGTCAGACTAAACATTACTGAGCAACAACTAAAAACATCGGTGTTACCAGCGCTGTTACCAGGCCAAAAGTCAAAACCACAGCACTGCACCAGTTACTAGGAAGGAGAAAAATGACTGCTACTGCTGAACCCAGGACACTCCCTTACCTCTAACCTCTGTTTCTCCCTCCTCCTTGGTACTGAAAGGCTGGAAAATCTGCATATCTCTGATCATCTGTGGATAAGAAACTCACAGCAGCAGCAGCTGCACAACTCATGATCACTCCATCACCTGAGCAGCTCCTTGGGCTCTGCATGTCTGAATCTCTGTCTACATTTCCCTACAGCCTGGCTCTTCTTTCCCAGTAACAACACTTTCTTTCCATCCTTTGAATTCCAAGGCAAACAAAGGGAAGGCTCAAAACCAAGCCGCGTTTAACTAATTGTTGGATACATGACAATTACAGTTTGACACCAAAAGCAGCATGGTGGGATTTTTTTGGCTGAATGTACAACTGTAGGATGTGGTAAAAATAAATAAATAAATAAATAAATAAATAAATAGAAAGAGAAAGAGGAAGAAAGTTTGTGCAGCAAACACAATGGAGGTCTACAGCTTGGATTTTAATCATGACTTGAACATACATCTTCGGTGACCCTGGGTGAGTCATTTCATTTCCTGGTGCATTAATTTCCCAAACTCCAGTACATAAATAATATGTAATGAATGCCACTGTATCAAAGTGTGTCACAATAATCTCTGCAATGAAGTTTTTTAATGGAAATTGCTATAAATGTATGAAGAAAAAGACATACATACAGGGCCAGCACAATATGTTAATACCTTTTTTAATGATTCATTAGTATTTAAGATTTAACAGATAGGAGTGTAGTAATACTGCAGAAAGAGTAGAAAATATACTTCCAGATTGCTGTTACTACAAGAACAAAAAAGGCCTTGACTGTGGCAGTGCAGGGAAGAAGGAAGAGCTAAAAAGGAGACTTCTCCAGGTACCATTTCTTTACATACAAACGTGAGTAACTGGAAAATGATTAGGGGAAAAAAAATCTTTAGTTTCAGTGAAGATAAATGGGCTGGGAGGAGGGAGGTTTTAGCTCTTTCGCACTTGGTATGAGCATCCCTGTACATTAACTCTAACCATGTAGAAGCCAGGTTAACCAACCCAAAACAGTTCAGTAACAAGTAATATCGGTTTTCTGTATTCTGCACCTAATCTAACAGAAGCAGTAAAGTCACCAAAATTAGATTCATGCTTGATTCAGTAACATAATGGATAGCATTCTTCAGTATGCATTCATTAACCTCCAAGATGTTAACACCATCTTTTCTAACACATTCTTTCCTTCAAAGAGAAAGAAAAAAGTTGTGAATTTGATACAATCGCATTTTGGGCATATATTAGTAAAGATGATTCAGAGAGGAAAAAAATAAATCTAAGAGGCTTTCCCAAATCTAGAAAAGTAAAGAAAATATAATCTACATACTCAAGTTTCTCAATAATTTTTTATTGTTAAACACACTGGCCTCCAAGAATCTATGTTATATAAATCATAGTTCTATAATGAAATGCTTCAACTGAAAAAAATCAGTCATTGCAAGAGGATATGTATTCAGAAATCTTTAGATAAAGGACTATGTTTCTACATTTCTGGAACTGGAAAATTATTTACATTTTTGGCACTGGATCACTAACTGGATATTCATCCTAACATAACACCTAAGTGGGTCAGGAAGTTAAAGACTGCTAGTGATAAAAAACACAGCTGTAATACGAAGGCAAGATAAGACTAAATGCTGAGATTCAGGAAGGGTATTTTCACAGTTTTTTTCAGGGAGATTATTCATAAGTAAGGGATGCCATTGGAACATAGAAAGCTATGTTTAGTGACAGAGTAAGCCAGTGGTGAGATGTACTAGTGGTATAAAGGTCTGATTTAGGCAGTGGAAGAAACACCACTGCTGAAGAAATTTTGAATGCCACAAGCAATACTGCTGCCACTTGTCAGTGAAATGCATTTGGCAGGAGATAACAAGGTTTGTGGGTTTTTTTAAGTTCACTGTGTAAGTAATGTTCTTTCGACGTGTTCATAGCAGGAAAGTCAACCTGTGAAGACTTGCTGAACTTCAGTGAAGTTTGCATGTCTGCCTGTGCGAGGGAAAGCCTCAAAGTAGCCATTCAAAGTACTACTCTGACCATTTGAATAAAACAAAAGTGGAAAATAGAACAAAAAAGTGAACAAAAAAAAAAAGAAATATATGATATATATTATAGAAAATGGAACAAAAAAGATTTTTCTTCTATTTAAACCTTTTTTGTTCAGTGATCTTGGCTGTAAATGTCTGCCACTTATTAGGTCAAAAAGGTATCAAAAATGTCCTTAAAAATATTTTATAAATTGTTTCACCTTTATAGTAAGAAGGTAGTATTGGATTTCTATTCACATTTTGTTGATAATTAATCTATGCATTTTCAACCAGTAATAATATGGAAGACAGCATTAGAAAACATGAAATAAATTAATTTGCAAATGAAAGTAGTAAATTACGTTTGTGTATCTAAGAATTTAATGTACTAATAATGTGTTTATTTCTTTCAGTTTAGTTCCTGGCTTCCTGTCTCTGATTTTATTAGTTTCCAAAACCTGATATTATTTGCAGAAACCTCAAAGTTTCATTTTGATAGAAGAAAAATGAAAGCCAAAATGCTTCAAGGTTCTCACACAAATCCATTACTGGGACAGGAAATGGACCTTTCTGTTTCAGAGCACAGCCATTCTCATACACCTATTATTTCTCCTGAATTATCCTTTTCCTGGTTCAATCCTACTTTTTATGCCCATCATGTTGTTAAAAAAAAACCCAAAAAACCACTAAAAGTCAGTTTAAGAAAATGAATGTTGCTGATTTTTTTCTTTTGCTGGCAGAGGCACATAGAAATGCTTCCTAAACATTACCTTCAAATACAGCCTGGATGTGAAAGCTTCCTGCAGAGGTGGTTCATTCAAGCTTGAGGCTATCCTTAATTATAGGATGTTGTCAGCTCAGATATGTCTCCAAGAAAAATCTGTAACTTTCATATGGCAATGAAGCTTATGACTTTTAAAATGGCCTTCAAAATCCAGGGAGAAAGATAAGGAGAGAAAATAATGCATTTTTCACAAATGGCATCTTTTAACCTTTTTCGTTGATGCATCCAGGACCTGACACAACCTACCCTTCTAGCAAAGAAAGTTATCTTGTGCATCTTCTTTTTCTTAAGCTCTTTTTGTGCCCCTTTATTTGGAAAAAGCTTGGTAAACAGCAAAGTGACAGTTAATTATTTTCTGATAATGCACTTCTCTTTCTCCGTATGATCAGCTCAATGAGACAATGCTATCTAAAATCTCTCCCTAAACACAAAAGAGAGAAAGCCAAAGCCAAAGGACACCACCCCAAACATCTAACCCAAATATTCTGGAGTTAATAGTGATGATAAATAAAGCAGAAAACCAGGTAACTGTTTGCTTTGATAGCTATTTCTAGTTTTATGAGCTCTGAATATTGTTTTTTTCTGATTTAAAAAAGGAGGTGGGTGCCAGTGTGCAACAGAGATGGAAGCTGCTGGTGGTGCTGGCCTGGCTGCACCAGTGGAGGCCAGTCTCTCCCCTGCCCTGGTGCTGAGATGAGCTGGGTACAGATCCCAACAGGCATCAAGATGAAGATAGGGGAGGGTGCCATGTGCGTGCCACGCGGGTAGTGATTGGATGAGTCAGGAGCAGGTGAGATGGGATCCCAAAGCAGACAAGACCCGTGGGCTCAGTGTCAGGCTGCCTTATAGGCATAGAGTGGGCTACTCACCCAGGCACAGTGCAGAGGCTTCACAGCAGAAGTGGGGGACACACCTGTCCCCATGATGACACAGGCTTCTGGGGAAAATGCATTTTCAAACTCTTTTATTTAGTCTGGAGATCTGACTTTTTAAAGAGTTGTCTTGTTCTGGGTCACTGTGTTCTGAAGAAACTCAGCAAAGTACACCGAGGTTGTACGTTGATACAGCAGCTTCAGGGAAAGCAGCAGTAATTCCTACGTGCTGACTTAGTGGGCCTTTACATAGAAAGGGTTGCATTCAGATTTCCAGATGCACATGGCACAAATGCATCAACATTTATTTCTTTTCCTCTTTTTGTCCTTTGACTGGTTTAAAATGTTGCAAGAGGTACCAACCCAACTCAAACTGCTCCTCAAAGGAAGCACACTTCAGAAGAAACAAACATCATCTTCACCTACAAGTACTTAAATATATTAAAAATAGAAATAAATACCCCCCCCCAACATTTTCTAGCATATTTTTGAATGAATAATGAACAAAACTCTCTTCACTCTAGGAGATTAGGGAGGACAGAGAAACTATGTAAGAACAACTACCTTGTACAAAATCCTTACACATGAAATTAAAGAATCAACAAAGTCTAAAGAAAAATTTAGAATTCTATTCTATTTTAATGAATGCAGATAATCTGTGGGGTTTGGAGTTAGTTAGTCTGGGTCTTTTTACATTTTTACATTTACATCCCCATATACTGACACATAGCAATTCCTCAAGTAAAAATCCTTTTCCTAGTAAAATCTAGAACAGATGTTTCTTGAGCATGTCATTATTTTGCAGTTCGTTTGCTTAGGCAAAGCCCAACAAAACAGTAGAGCTTTTTCAAGAAAGGTATCATAGTCAACTGTCAAGTAATGGAACCAAGGAATATCTACTACAACCATTTGTTTTAGTAGAAATAGCATAATTGTACCATAAACTCCTGCAGATACACTGCAACATTCTACATCTCTTTTATGGTAATGTAGTTCCAAAGAAATCAATGATATTTATACTGACATAAACCAGCGGTGAGTCATATTCTCAATTAGACTCTTCAGTTCAAGAAAGAATATCAGAGATTTTTTGTTATTTTACCATAATTTAGCCTGTAACCATGTTCACAGATTTCTAAGAACCTGAAAGTTTAATTACATCTATAGGGCTTCTGAACTTTCATTGCAGAATGAGCACAAGTTATTTTATAAGGATTTATTTCTTTAAATTGAGTTATTGTGCCAGCATAGATCTTCTGTTTCATTAACACGCTCACAAAAAAAGGCATTGATCTCTGACAGATTTTTTTATTTTTTTAATTATGTCTTTGATCCATAGGAATCATGAAATTAAAAGTAGCATATCTGCTCAAAAAAGGTTTATCAACTAACCTAATATAACTATCCTAACAGATTGATGCTGTTATCAATTAAAAGTATTATGCTTCTATTTTTATGGTTGGGTTCAATTTCTTTTAGTTGAAATCATGTGTAAAGCACCTGCCAGTTTGAAGTATAACCCAATTTGAAATATACAAAGTCAAGAATTGTAGCTATTTCTTTTCTTACAATTATGTCTTTCTATTTTTAATGGACTTCTTTGTTTCTTTTTGTTAATATGAAAGAGATTTTTTTTTTTAAATTGTAGCAATCCGAGTTTATGATGTGCAAGTGTTCAAATGTTTACCAGAATAATTTAGTGCATTAGATAGACAGGAATTTAAATAGATAATCCCAGGTAAACCTTGCTAGGTTCAAAGAGCTGTTTGACCGATTTAGGCTGATCAGAAATAATCAGAGACCTTGGTTTTGCAGGCAGTTCATTCTTAATGATCTAATGGGAGAGTGATCATCATGCACAGATTGGACTGTCAAACATACAACTTCAGTGTTTGGGTTATTGAAGCTGATAGCCTGGACCAAGAGCTCCAAGGTCAAAATTGCATCTACCAGATTCTTGCAGTAGCAAGAAAGCAAGTATTTTGCAATGGGAAACATGACTATATAGCATTAGTACTTTTTGTTTGATTCCTTTGAAAAGCATAAAATGAAAGATACTCTGTATTTTTATAGCTGTGTTTTGTCCCAGAGAGTTGTGTGCTGTTTTCTGTTGCTTCTGTTGTACATGATGGTAAATGATATTTGCTGGATATTATGTTCCAGTCTCAATGGGCTTTGCTTTTCCACAACGGAATCAACTGTATTTTCTACTAAGCAAGCCTGAGACGACCACATATGCATCTTCCTTTTATTTAAGAATGATTTAAAAATCAATTGATTAACAAACTATATAATATATATTCTGTATATAATAATATACAGAATGCAGCAGCTGACTTAATTTATCAAATGGTGAATAAATTCTTCTGAAAACAAAGGTACAGATTTCCTGTCATTCTGACATTAGCCATTCTTCATGTGGGATGAGTAACATCAAAAGCATCTTAAATAGTTCTCAGTTTTCTTTGCTGAAAAGATTTTGACAGTGTTAATTACTTCTGCTAACAGAAATTTCTGACACTTACATGACCTTCTGCTGCATTTGAAAAAGGCTGTCATGTTTGCTGTACTCATATATACAATGAAAACCCCAGCAAATTAAATGAAACAAAATGAAACAAAACAAAACTTATGTTTAGCATTGTTAGCAACCAAGTCAAGCATTTCCAGTGACTTCATCAAAACATAGATTTTATGTCTTTTGTGGGGGGACTTCTTGCCCATGACAGAAGCTGATAGTGGGCTTGGGCACCATTTGCCTCTCTGCTGGTCAGCATCAGATTATCTGTAACTCTAAAACAGGCTGTGCCAGTGCCTGTGAAATCAGAAGAAATGATACAAAAATTCTAACTGAAACCAAAACCAATTACAATCACAGAATAGGAAAATAGCAGAATGGGAACATTTTAAGGGGAAGAAATATAGAACAGGCAAAGTAGTTTGTGGTATACTCTATTTTCAATGGAAAAGACCAAGGACTTTGCTGTTCAAGCAGCTTGTACCTTTACACGGCCAATGGTTTAAGTAATGTCATCATCCTTGGACAGGTGCATTTGTACCAACACAAAATTCTGTTTATTCATCACTTACTGATTCATTCACACATAAGAAGGTGAAAGTACACATGGAAGTCAACTTTATGTACCGTATTTGTAGAAGAGTCACTAATAATATTGTTGCACTGGTATTAAAAAAAGAAAGCACATTAAAGTACTGTAACTATGTTGGTATAAAAATATTCAACATTAAAGCCGTTGCACAAAAGCTGTTGACTTATTGTTAAGTGCTTTAACTGCAATTCATACAGAAAGGTTCAACAAAAGTTTCTTGAACTGCAGCAATTGAAAACATAGAATCATAGAATCATAGGATAGTTAGGGTTGGAAATGACCTTAAGACCATTAAGTTCCAACTTTTAAAATAGGTCTTTGCTAAGCACAAAGTTAAAAAAAAAAAAAAAGGAAAAAAAGAGGAAAATAAAGATCAAACAAATGAAATTCAAACTATGATGGCACAGACAGCTGCTGTCTTCACAAGTGTTTATAGCTGTGGTCTTTTAAACTTGTTTACTACAAGATCAGGCTATTTTACGTATTAAGCTACTTTTTTTGTCTCTTTCATGTTTTTAAGAGCCTTTGGTTTTAGCATTTGCCACCTACCACTGTTTCCAGTTGGCCATTTTATCTCTAACTGAAAATAAAGTTATGACAGCATGTTGGGGAGAAAGCACGGAATATTTTAAAGAGTCATGTGAAAAAGTGTGTAGGCTGTTAAGGATCTTTATTCTGATACAATATTGCAAATGCACTCCCAGCATAAAGGAGATTTATTAACATTAAGAGATGTTCCAGTTCAGAGGGAGAGTAAAATAATCCACCCTGAAGAGCTACATTCTGGGTGATTACATTTTGACCTCAATTCCTGCTATATTCTCTAGTGAATTTGTCTGTACAATAATGTTTCCCTTCTGGAAACTAATCCAACATCACCTAAAATTAGATTTTTTTATTGATTTTTATGGTCTTTGGCTTCTTAAAATCAGTTGTTGTTAGATCTATAACAATTTTTTTTTCCACATGATAATTTTTCTCTCATAAAATGTTTTTAAAAGCATACTGGAGAAAACCCGCAACATTAAACTGTATGTTTAACCATATAGAGACTCTGAATAATATGAATAGATGAATATAAATCTTTACAATCCATTGCTGTGCTACAGTATTTTATTCTTACAGGACGTAAACTTCCTGTCACTGAGAAAGTCAGTTTTATAAAGAGTATTCATTTTTGTGACTCCAGCCTCAGTCATATTACTGTTTAAAACTGCAAAAAAAAAAATAGTTGCTTTATTCAAATTGGAGGGGAGGTTGCCCTGTTGGTGCATGAAAAGTGTAATAAATATAAGTATGCAATGATATATTACTGTCAACAAACACCCAATGTGAGCAGAGATAGTTTTTCTCCTATATATCTTAAATGCAGAGAATAGCAAGGAAAGACTTTCAGAAACCCTCATTAGTTTAACACTAAGCATCACCACTCACTTTCAAGTACTTCTTGTTGGTTTGGCTGCTGCGTGGGTGCAGCACAGGGAGGGCTTCTGGCAACCTCTTGTTGAATGGCTCCACTCCTTCTTGCGTATTTATGAAGGAATTTTATGAAGTGATGGTTTGCAAACCTTAAATTATTGCAGAGTAATTTCAGGCAACGCAAGATTTTTCACTCAAGTGTAGCATCTTTATTAGGTCAGAAACCTGCATGCAGGTGAATTTAGTATTTCTTTTTAAACTTATTTTTAATGCTGGAAGCTGTACATCTTGCAGGCGTGAAGCAACCACAACAAAGGAACAGTCTAAGGAACAGTTTCCTGAACTGTGGATTAATGAGCAGCTGATGTCTTAATTTACACAAACTGATTAAAAATCACACCAACAGTTTCAGAAAACCTGTGAATTCCAATGACACTGCTCCTACCTGGAGCAGAAGCTTGTGAGAGCCCTTGATGCTTCAGGGTTATCTGCCATTTATGAAAAAACTGTCAAAGTGCAGGGTATCAATTCACAAAGACACATAGTCTTAGGATTCACCAAATTCCAGGTTCAGGAAGGCTCGGAAATTCAGATAAAGTAACTTTAATTAGAAGCAACTTTAAAGTTTTTATTCAGATGCTGTTATTTAACTCTGGAAGACACCTTTCTGGAAAAATCTCCTGCTGGGCATGAAGAACTTCTGCTGAGAACTGAGTCACACTCCAGCTGCCACAGTGATGGGAAAATGGCCCTCTGCAAATCCTCAATTACAGGGAGTCCTGGAATGAAAACCAAGAGGAAAGACAATTTCCCCCTTCTTGATTTGGTGAAATCCACTTTTGAAGCAGAAGTATTTTGAGCTTTTCTGCAACACTCTAAATTTGGATTTATGTGATGAGTACTGCTATTCTGATGCTAGTACTCTAGTTGCCATTGCCTCAGTTGAGAATGCATCTTTCTCAGCCCACCTAGATGTTGACAACTATTTTTTCAAAACAGTTTTTTGAAGATCTAAACCAAGGACACAGGTATCTTTTAACTCCCGGTATGTGTACGGTACTGGGTCACAGGCAGCAAGGTCAAACACTCTCTCCTCTTTTGCTCTGTCCCGTGAGCCACTGCACTGTTACTTAGGGTTATTGAGGGAGTGAGAATTCAAAATATTTGGATTAAAAGGCAATTGATCATATGCATTTCACCCCAGATCAGTCTTCTGAAAATATTCTTAAATAGGAAGCTTTCTAAAGAAAGATAGGCAATACCAGTGAAAAACTGCAAGTTACTTATTCCAGTAAACAAAATCTTGTATTAGCTACACAAAGCACTGGGAATTGACAGCCTGTTTTCTGATGGCTTTAAATGCTTCAGACATTCAACCTGCTAGCAGTGTTTCTTCTGTCATGCTACCCTACACTTCAAGTTGTTTTTAGAAGCACTTTTCCTATGGAAAAAGAAGAGAAGTAAAACATAAGTTTTACCTGTCAGTAAGATGCAAAAGCTCTCACAGAAAGCACATATAGATAGATATTGCTTGTGGGTTCAGATCTACCCCACTGGCCATAAGAACCTGTTTCAACTTAAAGAATCCTGCCTGGCTAATGAGAAATTTATTTCACATACACATAAAAAATATTTTTCCCCCATTTCCTATGAGACTTTTCACTTTTAAGGTTGGGATTTTGGGCAATTGGGTTTTTCTGGGTTTTTTGGGGGGCTTTTTGGTAATTTTTTCTGCTCTTCTTGGCAAACTGGTCAAGGAAAATGATTAATTTATAAACTGTAACCGTAAGCTAGACATTATTTAACAAGAAGCAGTCATATAATACGCATGATTCGGGGTTGTTAACTTCAGGCTTCTTAAGACAGAGTATCAGCTTTGATACTAACAGTCAGAATCTTTACGTAGTAATTCTTTTGAAAGCAGACACGACTTGGCCAGCATTAGTTGTGAAAATAAGTTCAGCAGAATTTTTTGACCGTTTTCCATCTTTTCCAAAAATTCTGTCCAACTGCACCAGCATTGCACTGAAATGGTTGACAAATCAAAGAGAAAAACTATCAGCTTCCACCTATCCTTGTCAGCAATGGACCAAGAAATTTATCGCACCCCTAAACCAGCTTTTCCCTGATTTTCAGAGAGATGCAATAATTTGGAACTTGGTTGCAGGTTTTCCTTCTCATCACTGAAGTCAGAACCTGCATTCAGTCAGAGCTTTCCTGCTCTAAATAGAGTGAATCAGCAACCTTTGACCAGTGTGTCCTTTCAAGAGATGCAGATGAATGCAGTCTGTCCTATCACTTGGAAGTTAGGTTCAATGCTATGTCCTAATGGCTTGTGATCTCAGCCATACATGGCTTGGGCTGGTTCTCTCCTAGCATAACTTTACTGTGAAATAGTTATGGAGTTTTAAGGATATTGCTTATTTTAGTCCTGAATGTAGTTTGGTTTGGTTTTTTTTCCAGCATATCCTGTAAAGCCACACAACATCCAAATAAGCAAAATACCATACATGAGACAATAGAAGAGTATTTCTAACCAGCTACATCAGATTCCACATTTGTTTTGTTTGCTACAAAATGCTTATTAAACAAGTATTCTAATACAAATCGATCTTGCTTGCAAGTTTAAAGCACTGCATGTGTGATACATTTGGGTAAAGTACTTAGAACATCACACTGTTGTTAATATGCATAATTTAGCATTAAGAAACTATTTTTTGCTTATGATAACTGTCACAACTATTTATTTTGATAATTTCTTACTGGATTTGCAAGTGAAGGAAGCAAGGTTAGCAAAGCTTTCAGCTTTTTACAGTGAAAAGCACATTCTCTTAAGTTGCAGGGCATCTTTCTGACAGGTTAGAAATACCAACAGGCTTGTATGCATCGCTCGTGCTTTGAAAATCATCAGTTGCATTTGGCAGCAGGAATTACTGTTACCCTCAATAAAGTTTCAGTAAAATCACATGAATGATGGTCTTAAGTCGGGGAAAGGAGAAGAAACAACAGATGCTGCTTAGAAAAAATAAAGAGCAATAAAAACCTGAAATAATGCACATACTTTTCAATAGAACAGCAAGGATTATTGAAATGTGTTTGGGTATTGGTTTAATTTTATAAAATAAACATTCTATTTCAGACTAGTTTGATAACAATGGCTGAACATATAGGTGGCATCATTGTTCATATTAAGAAGAATTAGAAATGCCAAATGAATTAAAGATTTGTTTATTTGTTAGAATCACTGGCCAGAAGATTTTATATTATTGTGTCTAAAAGGTAGATGAGGGCATGTCAGTAATCCACAACAAAGGAAAAGAGAGACAATAAAAGCAGAAAAATAATAGCATTAAAGCTAATAAAACTTTATTAGAATTCTCTGAAAAAATACAAACATTTTAGACATATATAAAAAATAATAACCATTAATATTTATTATGAATTTAAAATCTATTTATGAGCCTACGGAGATTTCTTTATAAAGTAGATCATTTGTATTTTCAGCTGAAGTGGAAAGGAAATGTAAAAATTTTGTGGAAACAAGTTAATTTTTTGTTCCAAAGAGCTCTATCTCATATTTATTACAAACACATTTAATTCAAACTGTCTCTCAACATTTCCATTTTGAATAAAATTATAGAATCATAAACAGAAATCACACATTTTTGATTTCTATTAAAATTACATTTCTGTTCAGCAAAGACTTGCCCACACATGTTAAATACCAAGGATCAGGATCTAAAAGCTTAAAACTTCATAATCCCATTGGCAAGTGATCAGGAAGATGGAATGAGGACATAACATCTGGATTGGTCATTCAACATAGGTCCAGGCATTTATGAAGCATGAGTACATGAGAATCTAAGCACGTACATTTGCTGTAAATCAAATACAGACTGACATGCTCCCTCTTGGATGTAGGAAAGCAAGTGCTGTGAGAATCTCTTCCAGTGAAAAAGGGAACAGCTTCCACATCATCTTTGGGTTTTTTTTCCTTTAAAATGTGTGGTGGCTGAGATTAGTTTGGCAGTGGGATTATGCAGCTGAATAGCAAACTGAATTGTAAAATCCCTACAGAACCTAAACACCATCCACAACTATAAAAATAAGACATGCTCAAGAGTAGCTGGCACTGAGGCCAGGGGACACAGACCAACCTCATCCATGGGGCCAAACCCTTCTGGATTACACAACAGGGAGGCTAACCGGCTCTTGGGAATGCCCAGAGGCCACACAGGATTGCTGACTGAATTTAGGTAATCATCAAAAACAGGAAGAGAAGGTGATGAATGAAGAACTCGCATCTTCTACAGCATGGCCCAGGAGCCCAAAGATGAGCTATAAAGGACTGAGATTTGAAGGGATTACTTTTTTTTTTCTTTTCCGTTTTTTTTTTTTTTTTTTCAACCAGAAGAAACCTGAAGTGTTCAGTATGGAAAATTCCCCTCCTCAGACTGGCCAATATTGCTCCATCATTCCACTGAAGCTAGAAGCCTGTAATTGCTGTAATTTCCAAGTTTGATGTGGAGAGGAACCAATGAGAAATTCCAGCAGGGGCTGTGTAGTTACCAGGATTGAGTGAGGAGAATCCATAGTTCCAAATTGCTGGAAAAGCAAAAAATAGTGCCCTACTCAAAGAAAATCTTCTGAAAATTTTCAAGTAAGCTTGAAAACCTATTACTCAAAGCTTTGAAAACTTCATCAGCAAGTCATGACTTAATGTCTCTATTTGGATGAAAACACACACAAACAAAACTAACTGATTTAAGTTTAATCCACATTTTTTTACCACTCAAGCAAAAATCATTTCTTTGAAAGTTTTGAACATGCAATAGATGACATATCAGTCTTGAAAGTCTGAAAGCCTCATTTCTAGTGGATTTTATGTACAAGCCTCTTCTGAATTTAAAGTAACTTCTTTCTTGATTATAAACTTCTCATAAAAGACAAAGCAACCAGTAAGAGCATGATGTATCTGCAGTTAGTGCAAATGGTAATTGTGTTCTCTTGGATAAGGATTCTCAAGAGACTCTAGCTTGCATGGCCATGCCTTTTATTTAGAGAAATTAGATTCAAGCTGAATATTACTTTTTAAATTCTGTAGTCTATTCAGTGAAACCATCTCCACTTCAACTGCACTTTCCTCTGTAGGATAAGAAATTATTTTACAGCTCTTAAAATTTGAAGGTATTTTAGGATTTAATTTTCTTTGAAAACGCAAACATGATAAATATCACATTCTTGGAAACAGATGCATCTCCAAAATTCTAAAATTAAGTTTAACTGTGAATGAAGTCTCAATATTTTAATTTTCTTTCATGAAAGCTATGAAGACTAAAAGTTATTGTGAGGCTAACTGAGCTAGTCTAAATGCCAGTGAACAGAAATCGTAGTCTCATTTATGTTTTATAATCCACTTTATTAACATGCAGGAATACAGGATGCAGCCACTGTACATCCTTGGTCTTTTGAGGAAACAACAAAGGGAATGCTGATTTTTAAATAAATAAATGAATTAATTTGTTTTTCCTTAATCTTGAAGGAGTAAATTTTTAAGTATTCTGTGAAGAATGTGCACAATGTGAATATAGTACATGCCCTTAGAGGCTAAAAATTGTTTGGTGTTGCTGCTCAGGAAAATCAAATCAGAAGTATTTACTTCTGCCATTGCTGCAGGTGCTTTCCAAAGTTATAAAATGTTGTAAAATACTGAGAAAACAGTGGTTAGATCTATGCTCATTTTGGGATAAACAGAGAACTTGCACTAAGGCTTACTGTAACAGCAAGTGTATTCACAATTTATCTGGAATTTTCAATATGAATAATTCCTTCAAGAACTTGTACAGCTCAGAAAAATTGAAATGTTTTATAAAAAACAAGCATCCGGTTCTTTTCTGTTATTTTATTGTACTTACATTTAATGAAGCCATTCAACTATGCAGACCTATTTCACCTCACTAGGTCCATGCGTGCTTCTACACTTTGAAAGAGTGTTGAGTGGTTACATCCATTAGACTTAATTTGGCATTAAGTACTTTCATTCTTTGTGTCTCTAAAAAAGAAAGCAAACTGGCAAACAATCTGAGTTTTGACTTGTAACCTGATTTATGAGAGAAATCATTGGGGTCAGTCAAGTATGCTGAAACATAAGTCTCTGAAGAGACTTGGCACTTGCTATTCCGAGGGGAAGAGACACACATACACACACCCCAAAGTCCAGACAAGAAACAATGACTTGCAGACCTGTCTGCTGAGTATTCCCCTGCCCTGCAGTTTACAGCTCTGCAACACTATGGATGAGCATGACAGCATTTAACAAACACTTTGCAAGTTATAATAATTATGCAATGTTATCAAGTGGGAAAGAATCAGGCTCTGGAGGTGCTTTTTGTTAGGTGGAGGAGAGGGAGGTCAGCTGATAATTACATTTCTAGTAATGACTTAATCCAGCCACTCTAAGTGTCACACTTATGTCAGCTGAATAATTTCAAGTTACACATTATTTATAAGCATCACAAATCAAATAAACAAAATCCCCTCTATCAGTGGAAAATACTTTCAGTACCTGGTTAGAAAGACTAATTGTAGGTAGACATGACCTTGCTACAACCCCATTAGAGATGTTATCAAAGTTGTGCCTTCTATTTGCTCCCTTTAAGCTGTCCCTGACAAAATAAAAACCTTTACGTGTTGAAGGAAATGGAAACACCCTGCTAGAATGCTTCAGAAGCATGCTCAGCAAAACTGTTGTGTGTTCAGGCATCAATACGTTTTTCTTTCAAACTCATTCAGAACAGATTACTAGAAAGCTTATGACAATAGTTATATAATAGCAGTTCAAAGATAACACAGGCCTGGATATCAGACTGTTTTTTTCCTTAGGGAAAATATTTGAAGTATTCATAACTTGGAAACCAACAGATTATGTCTGAAGTATTTTCTACAATGTTGTAACATAGCTAAAACTGATACACATACCTCCCATCCTGAATAAACTACTATATTAACATAACTGTCACCTGTAATACCAGCAATTGAGAGATCTTTTTCAATTGTTAGCATCTTAAATAAAAAAGAAAAAGCAACAGTTTGAACTGAAAACTGTCAAAACTAAACCACACACCTTGCTGTTTTATACCTAATAGGTATAACATACCATAACTGCCAATACTTTCATTTCTTGAATCACAGTATGCACTGTGCACATGTACAATATTAGAAATTACAATCCACTGACAACAAATGCTGATTTCAATTAAAAACCTCTTTATTAAGACCAATCCAAACCAGCAATTCTAATACTTTACAGTAACATTTTCAATGCACAATTTAGGAAAATTACTGATTTTTCACATCCTTTTTATCTGTACATTCCTTCTTCTGTGTACATACTATACATAGCATCATTATGATTTCCCATTGGGATTACATTACCGCATTTAGTGCGATTTCTTTGATTCAAAGTGATGAACTTAATCCTCAAAGGCTTCATAAACTTCCTTCATTGCATATATGCTGCTGCTACAGATCCATGAATTAGAAGTGTTTGCTTTAAATTTCTCATTGAGTAAGCTGTCCACTTTCAACAGAAGTCATCATCTCATGATGATTAACAATCAAGAAGCTGCACTATATTCTCTAAGCATTTTAAATAGTAGGCATGTAGCTCATTTTCTTCTGGCTGTGGAATAGCTAAAAGGAAATAAAAAAACCCATGATTTGAACTTCTAGTTAATTCTTAATAAAAAAATTACTTTTTCAAAGATTGCATCAAATACCTTACTAGAATGCATTTATGATCTTAACCTGTATATTAATGAGTAGCAAATCAAGTACTCATGCTTTATGTTGCAAATTCTGGTTTTTTGTTTTGTTTTGTTTAAAGGCTAGATTTTTGCAGCTTTCCAAGCACCCACTTGGTTGTGACAAGAAAGTGAGAACTGCCTTTTGGTTATGCTATGTTACAATTAAGTCATGCTTTGTTCTCCCTCAAACTTCTCCTTGGGCACAACAAAGTGAGAAGTGTAAAATAACAATAGCCATGTTGAAAAATTCCCCCATTTACACTCAGAAGAACAATCTACCATTTTAGCCCAATTATTACTGTAATGTGATCAAGGGGTATTTACTAGGGTAGGCTAGTCGAGAATCTTAATGAAGGAAAATAGAGACTGCAACTTCACATGACTGTAAACTGCAACAATTACAGTTCACAGTCAATAATTTCATACTCAATATTCTGATACTTCAATGGTTATTGAATTAAAAATTGCTATTTCAGTCTAGAACTTTGTGTTCTAAAGCAGTACCTAAATAAATGGGAATTAATGTTATGAGGCGCTGGTCTGAAAAAGATACATATTTCTACCTTGCTGACTCAAAATACTGTTTTGAAGATTCCCTGATCAGTGGTAGTTATGCTATAAAGAACAACAAAAACTTACCTATAAATTAACACACCATGAATATATGAAATGTTGCATATGTTATATTTAATAATTGACTTAGTAAAGGATGAGTTTGAAACAGTACACTGACAAAAATCATGGATTTGGGTGACAGTACAGAAGGATTAGCATGAGATAGTCTAGCAAGAATACATCTCCTTATTAATATACTAAAACAATGTTTAATGTGCGCAGGAATTCTGTGGCAATTCGTCTGTACAAAGTACTATGGGAACCTGGTATCGTAAGCCCCCTAAATTGACAAACCTATTTGACTACATCTATCGAGCAATTAAAATGAGACATTTGCATATTTCTGCAAGATTAGAGTGTTCCAATAAACCCCAGCTACAGACCAGTGTTTGAACACCCTTCAGAATAAATGCTCTTAAACTGAAGATGGCAACCTATCATATAAAAGCTATTCAAATGATAGTTATATTCAGTTAAGCAAAAAACTCAAGTCTTCAGAAAGTCTGCTAACTCATAGTACAGTATTTTAAGACTGGCACAATGATCTGTTCTGATGCCTTCTCTACACGGTTGAACACAGTGAGGTTGAGCATTGTTAAGCAAAATCATTGCTAGATGAACAACTTAACTTATTGCAAACTTTGCTGCAAGCACAATCAGAATTATTGTTACAAACTAACCTTAGCAATTACCTGAGGTATTATTTATAATTTGTTAATCAAGAGGCATTTTTCTATGTCTACATTTATAAGACGCCTAACCATAAACCATATTATTACTCATGATTTTAGAGACAAAAGTATCCTTTCAAAAACCTGTAGCACAACAAAAACTTACTGTGATTATATAAATGGAAATATATTCACAATCTGATTGACACAAAAAACAAGAACTGGTATTATTTGGAAATAAGACTTACTTTTCTTCGCTAAAGAATAAGCCTCATCTATTATTCTCCTTACTGATGGATTCTTCAAAGTCACTTTTGCCTGTAGCACACAAAACCACACAAAATAGTGACATGGCTTTCTTCCCCACATGTTCACACTTTAACAGTGAAGCTTAGAAAATTAATGTAATCCAGCAGAATCTTAGAATTATCATATGACTGTATCATCATATAGATTGCATTTATATAAGCAGTCACAGATCACAGAGGACAAACTGCTTCCTTACCATGTTGTTTAACCTCCTAGCTTGAGCACCTATGCGAATACAAAAATAAAATGGAACTGCTTCTATAAACTTCATTTTTATTTACTTAAAGTTTGCTGTATTGTTTACAGCATTAAAGTTACATTACAAATTGTTCAAGTATTTCTCAAAATGCTAACCTTCTGATAGTTGTGAAGCAAAGCCCAAAACGAAGCTGCTCCTATTCTCTGAACATCACAACTGTCACTTTCCAAACAGCCAGACAGGACTGCAATCGCTTTATCTAATGAAGAAAATAAAACATAGTAAAACAAAAGAAAAAAAACCCAGGAAAAATAAACCACAAAAAAAACAAACTGCATCTAGAAAATATAATCAAACCCACACAAATACATATACATGTCTTAGTATTTTGGAGCACACTTATTTTTATGACAAGTATTGTATGTCAGAGGAATTACACAAACTTTATTATCTGATTAAATTTAAATGTGCTTATGAAATTGGCAGACTGCATTCAAAGAAGCATTAAAAAGAATACAGCAAAACAAAACTAAGCAAGGTAAACATTAGGCCATCAGTAATAAAACATGCATAGCCATCAGCTATGCACAGAGACTGAGTAAGCCATGAAACTGTTTTACAACTCTCAGTATCCACAATTAGAACCACATCAGGATGGAAATTAAAATGTTTTTATTTTCCTTAGTACTTATTATGTAGATGATTTCTAACCAATGAGAAATATTTGCCACCCCATAGTAGGTGCCTTAATTTCCTAGCTTTCTGAAGCCAGACTCCTCAAGTTTGCTTACTCACTTTGTGATAAAAATTCACAGATTATGTAACTGAGTAATGTATACTTAATTATGCAGCAAATCAGCCCCTTAGGAAAAAAGAAAAGCATGGACACTATGGAAAATCTGCTGAGAAAGACAGGAGCATTCTTTGCAGTTAAATGGGGGAAACAGGCCTTTTACAAAAAAAATGAGAAAAAAGTTCTGTGAATGTTGTTACATTAAATATACACGCCATGACACAACACAAAATAGTTTGTCTCAACATTTGTGACTTGCAGGAGCTAATACATTTTGTCCAACTGAGAGACAGGAACTTCATTTATTTCAAACTGATTGACACAAAGGATCCCTCAAAACCTCCCTGAAAATGAGCTGTTTGAAAAAACTGCAAAAATCGTTTTATTCATCATGTGTTACTATATATTATCAGTCTCATCTCTTACATTTTTAACTATTTGCTTTTCCTTTTGCTATATATTATTTGATTTTCTGCCAAAATATATGTTCTGTAATTACTTCTACAAAAATAATTTTTATGAAAATGCTTTTCTAAACAACAATATTGTGTTCTTGGTCAGTAACTGAAATTGCAACAAAACCACGGTATTCTGGAAGGCCCAATATTCTCAGAGTAAAATAGCTTGAATACCTTTTAGATACTTACCATTAGCTAATACCTTTGGCTTATTGGTTGTACTAAAACATATGTTATGTAGAATAAGAAGTGCTAGATGTTGGCTGCTTTTGTGTTTGTATTTACACATTTCCACAATCTGGTCTAAAAACCCATTCATCTTCATAATCATCTGCTGTCCCTCTTCTCCAAAAGATATGTTCAGTAGCAGCTTTAGCCAAAGAGCAGACACATTACCAGGATTTTTATTACTTCCTTTTGGTAATGAAAGAGACAAAAAGTTCTGCAGGAAGTTACTCTGTCAGACGGAAGAAAAAAGATGTTAGAAATATTGGCAATTTAATTTTCACAGATAGAATTAATAATTCAGCATTGCTTACACTTATGAAAGCAGAGCTCAGGAGAGAGAACAAAGACTAAGTATTATCACACTAGAGTGAAACTCTGAACACAGCAAAAGTCAAACCAATTCACAGATCAACTATCATAGAAAAGAACTCAAACTCTTAGTTTCTATCACCAAGTTTCAGTTTCAGCAATTTTATAACTGTATGATCAGATTTTACAGAATTAGTACTACAAAAAGATCATACTTCTCCCTGCCTTCTATAACAGGCGATTAGGTCCAAGCACAGAACACTGCTAATGTAAATTGAGATAAATTGTTGAAATTATTAAACTACTATAAAAGATCCTAAAAACAAACACACTTTTTATAAGTTCTACTGTGTCTGCTAGTTTTATCATATCACCACTGTAGTTGATGTTCTACATGGTTTGACTGCTCAAGGTGTTGAATTTATTTAAATGATCAACATTAAATTTTAACAAAACAGATTTCTCAAAGAAAATGTCATAAAATAGAGTGAGGATCATTCAATATGCAAATTAAAAATGGAAAAGACAGTACTTATATATTCATATTTATAAAATAAAAATAGATTCCTAACTAACAGCCAATTATAGACATGCAGGACATCTTCTCTTAAACTATAATTTTTACAAAGATTGTTTCATACAGTATGCCTAACGATTGATACAATGTGTAATTTCTTGTTTACCCCCATGCAGTTTGTTCTACTGTATGCTCATTTGCATGCTCCACTAGTGATTGCTATCAATATATATAGGTATTAAATTTTTTACACTTCACTGAAACTGAGAGGTTATAAAAAGCTCTAGCAAAATTTGGCTCCATATGCTGTTTCTGCTCAGACTATGAATAGGACCGAATTACATGATTCTCTTTGGGAACAGTAACACAACTGAGGAGACAATGGCTTTGATTTCTGCAGAAGCATCTCCATAAGATCACAGACCATTCCATACTGAAATATGAGGGTCTATTAAAAAGGAAAATGCATCCATCACATTCCTAATATTAAGAATATTACGTACTTACCTTCTGAATAATGCCTTTACAGTCATGAGACAAAGCAAGGTTAGAAAGAAGACAAAAGACCACCTGCTGAATTGGGCTGTTATCATTTGACACTTGGGAAGCCAATTTCAAGACGTTATGCATTAATGAACTGCCAGCTGCACTTCGTGCAGATGGTGTAATTGAAGCCGCATAACAGGAATCAGAGCTAAGAAGAGTATGAAATGTTTGAAGCCGAAATAAACTGAAGATGG